>BTSX01000003.1:30044516-30217016 GCA_036245825.1 Pristionchus entomophagus | reverse complement strand
TCTTCTCATTCCAGTGTCCTCTCCACCTCTCAATCTCCACTGAAGAGTGCCCTATCGGGTGCACCCGTGCCGGTTGATCCCGAATCTCTCAAGGTATTCATTTATTGCTCATCAGAAGCTCAAATCTCCCAACCCTTTAAATGGCGGTCTAAACTAGGAATTGCAGGGTAGATCCGCAATGATCTGAGCTAACCTGAGTCTATAGTCTATAGTGTTTAAATTTAATAATCAATTGATTTTTTAAAAATTCATTTTTGATCCGGTTCTGTCAACAGTTGATCAATTTCTGTAGTTCTCTTTTCGTTTCATAGATTAGATGAAACTCATTTCTCGCATTTCGATCATCACAGATTTATTTGGTGCACCTTGTAAGATTGTGATTGCAAAGGGACACGTTAAAAAGTTTATGAAAAAAGATGGCAAACATTGATGGGTTACAAGGGAACCGCAAAAGTACCCCGCGGTCCCCGTGAAATTCCTTGACAGAGATCGAGGAACACCCCTCGGGGGATGCCAGAACCGTTTTCAAAAGTTGCCACTTTTGCTTCCTAAGTGCCTAAAATGGGTCATGCAAAATACGTGGGAAATCTGGTTAAGCGGCGATGGCATTCATTACCGTTTTTCAAGGGAACGGGAGATGTGTTCTCGTGGAGTAGTGGTTAGTGTGCTTGGCTAACAAGTTTTGTAAATTTTGGTCGACCTGGGTTCGAATCCAATTTCAGAATGTTTTGCAATATTTTTTCCTAATATATTCTTGTGTTTTTTCATTACAGTAGGATCTTGCATTCCATTTTTCTTAATTACAAACAACAACAAAAATAACATTAAATAAATTTTACAATTGCCAAATATTGCGAGTACATTATCATTTGGTATGCTAATGTAATGAAAAAACAAAAATCTATCAGGAAAAAATATTGCAAAACATTCTGACGAATTTGGATTCGAACCCAGGTCGACCAAAATTTACAAAACTTGTTAGCCAAGCACTACTCCACGAGAACACATCTCTCGTTCCCTTGAAAAGCGGTAATGAATGCCATCGCCGCTGAACCAGATTTCCCACGTATTTTGCATGACCTATTTTAGGCACTTAGGAATCAAAAGTGGCAACTTTTGAAAACGGTTCGGGCATACCCCGAGGGGTGTTTCTCGATCTGTGTCAACGAATTTCACGGGGACCGCAGGGTACTTTTGCGGTTCCTTTGTTACGGTAGTATCCGATGTCACAACAAAGTGGTATATTTTCCTGCTATCAAAATAAATGTTTGATCAATATTTAATGAATTATTCGTAGGTGATCAAGCGCAAATTCGCCGACTACGATGACGATGTGAATGAGAGCCCCGCGAAGAGACATAACGGAGAAGAGTTGATCTTTTTTGTTTTAACTCGAACAGTTTTTGCTAACCTGTCAGAAGCCCTTAACAGTACCCGGAAGCCGAATCAGTTGTTTAGTAATTTAAAGGATTCCATTTCTCATATAAACCCAACGATCACCAACAGATCTATCAATTGTTGATCTACCTCTCATCTACCAATTCTCTTTAGACTGGACTACTCATCTCTTTCGATCTACCAATCAGTCCATTTTAGACTGGACTACTCCTCTCTTTTTCGTCGCGCGGGCAGTGGAAAGGCGATCAAGATCAGTGACAATGCATTGAGTGAAGCCAAGAAGACGATGGGAGCTGATGAAAAGTGAGTGAGGGTTTGGAATTGGCATGGATATCTTGGGATGGATGTGTATGACTGGATGAAGCAATGGGAGAGTAATGCCCTCAGGTCATGCTGCCGGTAACTAGACTACCGTAATCTGATTCGGCACGGGAACATTAGGAATCGATGATTTACATTGAACATTTCGTGCATTTGCTTCGTTGCAAAATCGAAAGCTGATATATCCTTTTTTCGAACCCTGCTTAATTTGGTTTCACAGGTTCAACGTTAACTGAAATTACGGGTTCCGATAATTCCGTAGACATTCGTAATGTCAACTATAAATACCGATTCTAATGTTTAGTGTTTTCTACAATATTTTGTAAAAAAATTTTAAAAATTGAAACTTCTCAAATTCAATCCCTCCCATTGCAGTTCCTCGACGGAGCACGAGGATGCCCCTGTCCCCTCCTCCTCCTTCATCTCTCCCATGATAGCCATGTCGCCCTTCCCTGCAGCAGTTGCAGCTGCCGCCGCTGCAGCAAGCACAGCGACCACACCGCTGTGAGTTGTTTACTTTTATTTTCATAGCATACTCAAGATCAGTGTTTCGAAATGGTTGGGGGAAAATTTGATCTGTGGTTGGAACAGAGATCCACTAGGATCGATTCTGACATTCACTTAGTTCCTTCGTTGGTGCTCTGTTGGGATCAATTCAGTTTTCTGGCCTCTCCAATCTGCACACTCTATTGTCTGTCTTATCAGCGGGAGAGTGTGCAGAGATGGAGAGAGCATTATTCGATCCGGCAATATTACTGTAGAATTATAGAATTTAGAACAGAAATAAATAAATAATTTTGTTTTAGCCGTTTGACTCCCCAGTCTATTCTGGCGAGTGGCCGGAGAAGGGCGCAGCAGCAACAAATCGGAGGGAACCAGTTCAAGTCGCCCTTCAACTCGCCCTTCCGACCGCCCATCGTCGGTGAGGAGTTTGCTCTTTGATCTTTGATCTCTGGTCTCGAAGCAGGTAATTTTAAGCTACAGTGTTATGATAAACTGTTTGAGAGCCAGTTATAATAAAGGAATGCCATGAGTATCTCCGAGGGAAAAAACACTGTCGGGCGATCTATGTCCAACAGTCAGTTTCTCGTTCCAGGTGTGTATGATATATTTAGTGTGCGCAGCAGTTACAATAGATATCTAAGGTGCTTCGGTGAGAATAATGATATTAAAAAGTGATATGTGACTAATGGTTACGAGATTTCAAATTGTGAAAAAAAAATGCTGAGGTTCAAAGCAGAGGGGATGTGTTCTTGGCGGTTGTTCCCTCATTAAAAAATAATTGTGAATAGTCGCAATTATATATCACCGCCAGGTAGTTTCGCGCAGGGCAATTACGGGATTCAGCAGTGTGCCATAGGCAGAGGGAGAGTGGAAGGATCTGTACTTGTTCGATTTTCACTTCGTACAAAAACATCTTGTGAGTATTTAGTAGTGGCAGATATGTGACTACTAGGTTTGGCAATACGGCCTTTGCGAGGCCGCATCGCATGGCGTCTCCAATGCGAGGTCGCACCCTCAACTCGAGAGGAGGGGGAGGGGATGCGCATCGCATGAGCTTTGCGACCTCGCATCGCGCTGTCCCTCACTTTCTCTTTAGATTAGGGCGCGAGCTAGACGAGACGGGTTTGGCGAGGAGGGGGGGGGGGCTAGAGAGAAAGGGGCGGAGTCTCGCACACGAGAGAACAATGCGATGCGCATTCCCTCTCCCTCCCTTTGCGACCTCGCAATATCGCATTCGCATTGCCAGCCCTAGTGACTTCCAGGCAGTTCCGCGTTGCAGCGACTTGGGATATGCTGCGTCAGGGATGTGTGATAGCTAGGATGTGAGGAACGGTATAAATCAATGACAATGTCACGGCTTGTTTACAATTTGATCCTTCATCACCAGGTCAAAGCTACAGTAGGGTGTGATAAACAGAGTGAAAGCAGCACGGTCAATGATTGACGGATCGGCGGTATTTAAAAGGGGAGGGGGTGACATTTTCGCAACGGATCATAATGACTCATAACTTATTTTGTAGAAGTCATAGAATCATGAAATGGGTGTCTTTGTTATCAGCATCGCTCCCTCTATCATAAACAACTAGGATCTACCCCATTGCGGAAATGTCACCCCCGCCCTTTAAAGAACATTACGGGAAGCGGACCTGTCATCTCCAGGTAGTTTCATGATGCATGGATTTGTGAAAAATTTAAGGGAACGAGTGAGGCTAATCGTTTCCAGCTCCGTCTTTTTTGCATTAAAACCATTAGTGATGGGTATCATATATGATCCTTGACCAGGTAAGCTCAGTCTACGAGTGCGCAATATAGATTATTGGAGAGTATCACTTGTATCAATACTTCCACTTGTATAGTGAGATACGCGAATTCGTCTTGAATACTCTAACAATACAATACAATTAAACTATGCATAATTAATCACATCAGGCAAAGTCTTTGAACTGGGAACTTTTTCACCTATATCCCCTCCTCATTGCAGCCTCTCCGGGTGGCTTCGCTTCTCCTCTGGTCGTCCGCCCTGCTGCACCTGCTGCAGTGACTCCCGCCACGCCAGTCACAGGTACGGTAGTCTTGTTGAGTATCGATTAGAGATTACGGTAGTGCAATTCAGTATCGATGGAATGATGCGATTTAAAATTCTATGACTTTTGCTGATTACGTATTGATTTTGTTCAGCCACAGCCTCTCCCCTATCGAGATTATGCCTGAATTCGCCAGCTTCAAGCTACCGAGGTTCGTTTAAAAATAATTGTATTTATACTTTGTCATCGCAATATTAACAATAGTATACATTCTGTGTTTCGAGATCAATGTGAAATACGAAAGTGGAATTACATCCCCATTTCGAGTCTGGTCTAGAAAAAGGGTCGATGATAGAGTGATAGCTGTGAGAATTGACCTGTTGATCTGTGACCACCTTGCGCACTCATGCTACAGTTGTATGAGTTAGGTCGATTGAAAGAAACTGGCTCAATGGACGAGACTCGGGTGGAGAAATATAAGCAAATTAATATTTAATATTAGTCATTAATTATTTTTTCAGTGGGTCTCACTCCTATCTCTTCTCTCGGTCCGAACTCGCGCGACTTCACAATTCGCGTCAAGGTGAGTAAATATTCCTGATGATTATAGGAGATTCCTTGAACCAGGGCATTCAGCCGTTTCACTTGGTCAGAATCACGTCTTGTTATGAGTCACGATGATTTCCACCTTTTTGATGGCAAAAGTAATAAACATAATGTGAATTCTTTTCTCAGAATGTATCTTTAGGAAGCAAAAATATTAGTCACTTTCCTCTTACTCAGCTTCGTCCTCCTTTGCGCTTATCAACCCTCAAGATGATAAGGGTATCAGTGAGGAAAGTGTGCAGCTAGATCGGATATTAGCTCTCTCCATTTTGCACACTATCTCGTAGGTCAGAGCGATGGGGGACTGTGCAAAATCGAGAGAGTACACATCTAAGCAATATCAGTGATGGAATTATGATCGCTGCGTTTTCTCCCCTTTTCCAGGCTCTATTGTAGGAAGAGAATTCATATGATGTTTCTCTTGTTGCGCATTGTATTTATTTGCTGATTTTGCAATTACATTGATTTAAAAAAAATAGATTTACCAACCGTTCTGGTTACTTGTCACTCTTGCGCTTCAACAATCTATGATAGATAGAGATTTCTTGCCAGGCTCAATAAATTTGAGAAGCCCGGTGTATGAAATAAATAAATATTTATGAGTAAAGACGAAAAGGTCTTTATATTTATGTCCACTTGTTACTTTCACGCTTCAATGATATGTGATAGATAGATTTTTTGGGCGACATCAATGAATGCTTGAACGACGGAAGGACCACAATCGATTGATATATCTTATCTAAGAATGTGTTTTGTGACTCAACGCACATTTCACTCCACATATCAATTCCGTGTGCATTATTTATACAAATCTATTGTTTTATTTATTTTATTTCTCAGGTCACCGAGCGATCCGGCGCAATCGCATCATACGGAGCGCACGGCGAGAGTCGCTTCTGCTGCTGGTTGTCGGACGCGTCGGAAGAGTCTGCTGCAGGTGCTGCAGATATTGATTGAGGGGTTACGGTAGTCTGGCTGAGTATCGGAACTGGGCGATTCAGAATGTGGCAACTTCTAGGTTTCACTTGTTATTTATGTCTGGCATGAATGTACTTTCACAATGGATGACGGCTGTATAGGCGGAAAATAATACTGATTGTTGCTATATCTGATGACTGCAGGTACTATATTCATGGATTACGGTACTCAGGCCGAATATCGATCATAGATTACGGTAGTGTTCACCGGGACATGGATCGATCTCTAGCTCTGTCGCTCTGTTCTAGAACATTGAGAAAGTGTGCAAAATGGAGAGAGTCTAACCATTCTTCCTACAGGTGCAGCAGCCACGACCCCTGCAGCCCGATTGGAAGCGGAGGCGGGAGGAGAGGCAGCCGAGAGGGCGAGAGCCGTGCTGCAGTATGGAAAGGTAATG
Source organism: Pristionchus entomophagus (assembly GCA_036245825.1). Taxonomy (NCBI): domain Eukaryota; kingdom Metazoa; phylum Nematoda; class Chromadorea; order Rhabditida; family Neodiplogasteridae; genus Pristionchus; species Pristionchus entomophagus. The sequence continues at coordinate 30,210,788 of BTSX01000003.1, read as the reverse complement.
ATTTCTTCATTCTAAATCACTGTTGGGCTAATCAATGATATATTGCCGCTCGTTTTCATGAAAATACCCCTTGTCTACTTGCAATTCTTGTGTTTCGGTGTTATGAGATACTCCGAGTGTGAGAAGTGAGCTCAATAACTGATTCTGGAGGAATATAAAGTACATACTTCGCTCAACATAATTGTTTTTGGATTTATATGTGAATAATTTCGATTTTGCATACTATTTACTCTCGTGCTTCAGTATGTGATAGATCGTTTGTGAATGGCAGGATCAATGAACTTTAGCCATTCGTTCTCATGAACATTGCGAAAATGTTTTCTATGTGAAACTTTTCAGTGAAATGACTAATGGGCATGGTGTCTGACTGGCATGCCGACGCAGGCAGGTTCGACTCCCGCCCGCAGGTGGAGCAAATTTCCATCAATTTTTCATGACCTATTTTGGATGTTTACAGTTCTGAGGGTGATTTTCGTTCAAAGGTCATTCCAAGACATTATGGTAGCATATCCATGGAATATACGATCCCCAACTTTTTAGAGCATTGCACGCGGCAACCAAAAATCCGAGGTCAATCCTACCAAAATCGAATGGCCACCATCTTGCAAAACATGCTCGATCGTGGGGCTCGAACCACTGATATAGCGGACTTCAGTCAGACACCATAACCAATTTTAGGAATGGAAGTCTCATTGCAAAGTATGATGTCGCAGGCAAGAAAACACATGACGTTCTTTCTTCTACCATCTTGCAAAACATGGTCGATCGTGGGGCTCGAACCACTGATATAGCGGACTTCAGTCAGACACCATAACCAATACTATTGAGATTATTTCCAGGTATACGATATTTGCTCTGGTCGTCTTCTTGTGCGACGCCCCACACCCGATAATCCAAGAGGAATCGTCCTCTTCTTCGATGAGAGAACCCTGGTTAGTGAACGATTCATGAAGCCGAGAAAAGTTGAGCGAGAAACGTTCGATGTATTTCTACTTTGGATGAGGGAGTGTGCAAAATGGAGAGAGTCCTCTTCCAGGTGGCCGAGGTTTCCTCTCCCTCTTCTCTCATCTCTCGACCCCGTCATCGATCGAGTCTCACCCCGTTGAGTGATGTGAAGAAGGAGGGAGAAATTGGTGAGTAAGGTTGTCAGAATGAAGAGCGAAAATGAAGAGGGGGAATAATGGTTGAGAACCAGTAACATATCGGATTCACTACTTCTTCATCACGTCCAATTACGGATTTTGATAACGGGTTGACCGATCAACGTCGAAAAATAAATTCAACTTGAGATGAATGAAAGCTAGGAATACCTCGATTTCACTGATTCTATATCTCGATCGATGATGGTTTTCAATAATCCATCCTTATCAAACTTTGAAAATGTTTTTAAAAAAAGTTCGCTTTGTTCTGATTGGACAACGTTATTTGTGTATTGTTATAATGTTTTACTTCTTATTTATTTCAGACGTGGCTGGGATCGTGCGTGCAGTTTCCTCGGTCTCCTTCTCCATCTCATCGTCACCGTTGAAGGGAGGCCATCTGAATCCCTCTTCCTCAACGACGACGTCCCCTTCTGAGGGAATTCCCTCCATCGACGTCTGTCTGGTGGATCAGAGGGCCGCCCTCACCATCACCCTGCCCCATGAGTACAGCAATGTCCAGGTGAGGGATGGGGAAGACAAGAATGAACATTAGCTCTCTCCATTGTGCACATTCTCAAATCTATAAGTTTGATCTGTGAAAGACATCGTAAATTGGCGCTCGATTTTCTCCCTTAGCAAATATTTTTTTTTCGAAAAGAACGTGACTTTAGAAAGTTGTGAAAGGGTTTGATTGTGTGTAGACCTTATTTAAGACTTTTCATCGAAGATTAATTACAAAAATTGTGAATTCCATCCACAGCTGAAATACCAATCCCGAAAGCACGAAAAAGTACATGGTTTCACGAAAATATCTGGAATTTACAGCTGAGCCCCGGCGATCTACTCCTCGTGTATCGCGCATCCGCCAGGCTGGTCAATGGTATGATTTATTGAATTATTATTCTCCGTAAAAATATTTTTGTCTGCGCCCGAAACGCATTGAAATCAGTTTGCTTATTGTATTCCTGTCAGAAACATTATTTTTTGAACAACATATGCTATTTTGAGAGATTGGTGCGACCAGAATGTGACGGGCTCAATAGAATCTTCGCGTTTGTTATTGTTTTGATTGCATTAGCTGTCATGGTGCGAACGTTCTCAAAGTCACAAATTGAGGTTTAGTGAAAGTATTGGGACGAGAATGTGACGGGTTCCAAATTCCATAATTGCAGGTTCGGGAGTGCTGCGAGTGAGTGCCGTACGGGCTCGGACGAAGCTGCTGATCAACCCGGAGAGTGAGGAGGGTGAGGAGGGGGAAGGGCCTGATCTTTGATCTTTTATCTACTGTAGGGAAACGGTGGTTCGATGTGTGGGTACTGTGGTATCAGCAAGGTTCTGAATGTCAATTATTTTTGTATTGGCAATATCATTTTGTCATTGGTATTGATCCTGGCGGATGCACGATACACGCGTGGTAGATAGCCGGGCTTTAGTTACTATGTCAGATTCTTTCGCTGTTAAATCTTCAACTTTTCGCGGCTTATCTTTATAGATGTAAAAAATGTCGTTTATCATTAATGGCTAACTCCTACGTAATAAGTAAATAATTAAGAAATATCAATTAGCTAATTATCAGGTCGTGTGATTGCCCTCGGTCGTTGGTCTCTCAACGGTCAATGGGCGGCTGGAGGAGCAGTCAAGATCTCATCCATTGCCAGAATTGGAGAGAAGATCAAGAGAGGAGGAGGAGGAGAGAGGGAGGAAGGTGAGCGAGAGATATTTGATGTTTGATCTACCATTGCTATACGGTAGTACAGTAACCGATTAGATAAAGAAAGAAGGTGAGCGACATCACATGGATTACGGTAGTTCAAATATCATGAACTTCATATCGCTGCCAAAAATAGTGTCTTGATGGTGAGGTGTTTGTACCTTCGAGAAGAGCATGCGCCCATTGTTTTTTTTAAGAAAAAAATTCTGACTAGGCCGATCGCGGGAGCGTGAATCTTCCGGGTCATCAAAACAGAATTTAATTGAGAATTCCTTTGTGCGCCCAGTATGACATTGATCTTTGATCTCCGCTCATCTCTCTCTCTTCCAGACTCATCCTTCGTGACGAAAGCCATGGTTTCGAACATCGACACTGCTGGAAAGGAGACGGTGGAGATATGTGTGGGATGCGGAGAGAAACTCAATAAGGTGAGAGAATATGTATGGGAGAAACCGTGATTCACCCGTGTGTGAAGTAAAACACATTCTTTTAGTTTTCTCTCTAACACAAATTCGTTCATTATTTTAGGCAACAATCACGTGACTAGCATAGCTATCAAAAAGATAAATCGATCAGCATTTTTTTCCTACTCAAACATGACTGAATTATTTTCGGAAGCCTCCTACTGACTAGTCTTATTGTGGAAACATGCATCTGTTTGGGGGTGAAAATGGAGCATAATTTAGTTGTTTTATTTCCAAGACGGATTCGTCGGCAAAACTATTTTTGAAGCCCGCAAGCTTTCTAGATTGTTATAAGGAACGCTAATGTGTCAGGAAAACGCGAATTTTTCTTAATTTTTAAATATTCAAGGCAACTAGATTAGTTGCAGCAACTTGAATCGGGATTCTTCGAAATTTATAAACTTTTAAAAATATTTTGCTTCGAAATATATATGTATATATTTTTTATTATAAGTTAATAATTGATTAAATTAAAGGATACGACGCCGTGCAACTGCGCGGGATTGGCGGGCATCCGAAAGAGTCTACAACTGGATGTGAGTGAGGGTTACGGTAGGGAAGGCTACTGTGAGAAGCGCGAGTATTGTGTTATATATTTTTTAAATAGTGTAAATTTCATTATTTTTGCATCTTCAATTAGCTAATTAAAGTTTAATGCGCGCAATATGCACATGTTTTGCAGTTGGCGCTCAATTTGTGGTGCTCATGAAATGAAAATTTAGTCCATCTAAATTCGATGGAGATGCATTTTGATAGATCATTTATCGCGTTTTCTCTCCTTTTGGCTAGTGTTGGCAGCACGATACGATTTAGCGATATCGCTACGACTTTCCCTCACGCGGATTTCGCAATCTCAGGAGGGGTAGGCGTAGTGATATCGCTTCGTATAGCCAACACTACTTTCGTCATGCGAGCTTCACCACGCTCTTTCAAGTTACAACTTTGAATGAAGTAAATGCGCTCGGATTGCTGGTTCAATAGTTGACACATATTCGTCGGTGATAACAAATTAACTATCAAAATGGTCGAACAAATGCAGATTCTCTTTTGATCATAGCATAAACAATTAGTAAGAACATATTATATTTATCTATTAAATTAATTATTAATTAAAGGTGGATATCTCTGACGGCACGGGCCTGATCAGGGCGACTGCGATTGGAAGTGTGGCAGAGGAACTAGTGGGAGTGAGCACACAGGAGGCGGTGGGCATGCTGAGGTGAGGAGAGATACGGTATCATCTGGGGATACTGTAGTCGAGTATTAACTGAAATATTGAAAATTGAAGGAGTACAGTAGGAGTGGTTACGGTGGATAAGACGTGGTTTGGAAAATACTGTACATCTGGACCTGCTAGATAAAATGATGAATGATAATTAACCAATAATTATAATTATGATTTATTTCAAATTTTCCGATCATGTTACTAAAATTATATCTAAAGTGAGAGCGAAAATCAATATCATCTTCAAATGCTTCTTCTCATCCGATCCCTTCTTGTATTGTCGCGCATTTACTACTTTCATTCGACCATTACTTGAGTATGCCTCTGTTGTATGGTCTCCTCACACCGTCGTTCTTCCTAATCAAATTGAAGATGTGCAGCGTAATTTCACGCGACGTCTATTTGCACGGTGTCAAATCCCATATTCCTTGTATCCAGATAGTCTGTCGCATCTTTCACTTCAAACTCTCGAACACCGTAGAATGATCTCTGATCTTCTCTTCATCCATGATCTATTCACGGATTATACTCTTTTGACCATTCTAACTTATACAGATTAGCCCCACTTGCCCGTAACCTTCGTAGATCTCATAATTTGCGTATTTCACTGCCCTTCGTACCTCCAAAGTCTCACTCAAGCCTTGCGACTATAATTATTGAAAGATGGAACGCGATCTCTGCTGAAATCGTTACAAGCTCACCTGATATTTTCCGATCTCATCTTCTCTCAATCCCCTCTATCTCTTTCTTGCCAGAATCGCTCTTGCGACTCTAATATTCTCCCGAACCACTGCTCTTCCCTAAGCCCCAACCCCCTTCTCCAACCACCGATTCGCCAAACAAGACGACGGACCTCCACCGAAATGATAATGAAGATCTGCGATAACCCCCTCTCATCTTTAAACCTGGTGGATAAATAATTGAATTGAATTGAATTGAAACTGCTTCGAATATTATTTTCGATGTCGACCACTCCACTAGAATGGTGTCAATAACGCGAATCTATCAGCTTTTCTAAAATGTATTTTTGTGCGTGAACAAACTTTGTGAATCCTTCTTGTGGCGTTAGTTATTTTTCAGATGGGTTCTGTATGTGAAATGATACGGTATCATCAGGAGGGATACTGTAGACGTATAAGGCCGAAATACTAATGACTGTCGCTCAGCTCAGATGGAATCGCGATGAATGGCGCAATCAGTGCAGACGAATGCTCTACGAGTCCCGAATGTTCAAGTTGAAGAGAGACCAGAGGTACGGTAGCCGTATAGATTAGATAGTGATGTACTAGTACGGTAATCAGTGGCAATAAATGTGAATGGTAGCTCAGTAGCTTGCTCAACCGATAGATATGGTAGCTTTATGCTCTTGCATTTGGTAGTGTTTTTATTTCGCAAAAAGGGTTTTCATTATTCTAGGCAGGAACCCGCTGAACTAGAATGATGGTAGAAACACAAATCTGATAGGCTGTTTCAGACGTGAGTGAAGTCAATGCTGTCTGGTTAGCATTTCAATAGCAAATTGATTCTGTTTCAACAAAAATCATTTAATAATCCCATTCTTACTAGATTACGGTAGCTCCATCGATTGTACAGTAATCGTTCCCTGATTACAGTACTCCCTCCGGCGTCTCGATCGTCGACGTTCTCCCAGTACCGTATGCTGCGTACAAAATCCTGATTGGCCAGAAATTGGACAGGAAACTGCGTCGGGAGTAGTGACTCTAATTCTTTTAAATAATATATGTGTATTTGTGTTGTTGGTTCATCTCTGGGGCAATATTGCATCAATAATCGCCCGTTTCTGTTGTTGTTTGATCTTTGACCTTCGATCGATACGCGTCACTGTCCCTTAATCTCATGTTCTCAAAGATACTCGGTTACGGTAACTTGTAAGATTATCGATTGATTTTTTTCTCGTTCAATTATTAATATCTAGCTAAGTCCTGTATGATATTCACCCTGTGCTAAATTGAACAGTCTGAAGATAAAACGGTTGAATTTTGAAATGGATTTTGGATTGAGTATCACTGGTTACCATCCAGTAAGTATACCTTATGCCCGATCTTAGATAAGCCTACCTCTCTTTTCATCTTTGGTCATTATCTATTCGCCCCATCTACCTTTCGCTGTCTTTTCACTCTTTGCAAGTAGCCTCTCGTGACGTGGTAACTCTCGTGGCCAGTAGTTTCGGTTTTCTGACTTCTCCATTCTGCACACTTGTCGGTCAGGGTGACGATGGAGTGTGCATAATGGAGAGAGCGCTGATCGATCTTGTGTCCAGTGTCTGACCCCCTTGACCCACCCAGATCCCCGCTACTCGAGAGTACCGTATTCTACCGTAAGGCGGATCGATCGATGGTGGAGGAGAACTGATCTACCATCCATTCACAGGTAAGCAGCCTGTGGTTTGTCGTGCTTTTCATGAAAATTTCGAAAATTTGGTTTCATTTCACAAAATCTTTCGCAGTTCTGGACTACAAGTGTGAAGAAATGCACCTTTGCATTATTAACTGTACATTTTCCCAAATGAAGTCTTGTTTTCCCTTTCTTTCTAGCTTTTCTCACGTAGTTGGTCTGCTCATTTCGTGTACCCGATTCTACTGCTTTCTTGGAGTGTGACTAAGAGGGACGGGAAGCAAGAAAACGCGTCTGAAACGCGAGCGCTTTTGCAGAGTTCAGTCGTGTATTTAATTTAATATTTTTTTGTATCCTCAGCCTGACAACCAACCCTGATGGTCGTATATGTTCTCATTTAGCTGATCGTTGAAACTCCTTTCATGCAGGGGCGTCAGAGTGAAATCCTTAGCACCTCCTTTCTCCCTATTTGCCCCAGCTCTGCTCAATTCCAGTATATTTCGGGAGGTGCCCTGCATAGAATTAAGGTACGAGAGGATAAATGTGTCTGAAACCCGGCTCGGCGTTTGCATTCAGCTATTCTCAGAGAATAGATGTCAATATTTGTATTATGGGGGGACGGCAGGGGAGGCGAGGGGAGAAGAGAAGTAGAGGGAGACTGGAACCGGTTGACAGATTGACAGAGGGCAGAGAAAGAGTAGAGTTTCAGGATCACCCGGTGATTATTGGTTGAGAAGAATAAGTAAGAGGGGGGGGGGGGGGCTCTCACCCCTTCTCGCCCCCCTCCCCTCCCTTCAATATTTGCGAACCCATAGCATACACTGGGCTCTGGCAAATTGAGAAAGGAGGAAAGAAACGTCACAGAGAGGTTTTAGACGGGCACATGTGGAGGGCAGAGAATTAAGGGCTAGTTATGATTAAAACAGAGTGATTACTGTAGCCTGAATGAGGATGACGTAGTGATGATGCAATCGATAACTACAGTAATCAATCATTACAGTAACCACGCGCTCGACTCCATGGCGAGCAATCCCTTCATCCAATCGCAGTCGTACATGGTGAATGGGTGAGTATCTTTGATCCTTGATCTGTGGTCTTTGATCTTTGATCTTTCACTAGAAAAACTCATGGATCCAACCGTTGTGATGATGTATTCCTAATATGATTTTCTATGTATTTCATCTCATTTGGTTGAATTTGTTCGCATTCGCGTCTTACGTCGGCTAATTTCCCGCTCCTCTGATTTTGTACACCTGCTGGAACCTCCTATCACCTGCCCCGATTATCTTTGAAAGGCTGTGTGAAGTCTCTGCCCTGTTTCGATGGTCGTCCTAGGGCTTCTAAAGTCTGTGAAATCCTCGTCTCTCCATTTTGCACACTCTCTCTCGTGTTGTTGTATGACCGACGAGCGAGCGTGCCGATTCCTTCGAAAATCACGGTGAATCTGAGCAATCTCGAGATTTGGGATGGGTCGCTTCGGCCTCGGCTCTCTCCATTCTGCACACTATCTCTCTGGCTAGCCAGCCGAGAGATCGTGCAGAATAGACAGAGCTGAAACCCGAAACGACAGCGCTACTGGAGATCAATAGGAGGTCAAACTTCCGATTCCCTACTGCTTCTCCTCCCTATTTATCTTCTCTCTTCTCTCCGTTAAATTCGAGAAAAGTAGCCACTTGTGGCGCTTTTTTCGTGGTTTACCTCGAGAAATATCCAAGAAAATAGATGAAAAGTCTCCCGTGTGTTTTTCTACGTTCGAAATCTGAACGATAGACAACAGCCCCAGACTGACTATACCTTACTCGTATTACTTGAGCAATTCCAATAGTAGACCATAAACTGCAACTCGTAAATCGTGGAATTGGCTGCTGGCGCGGTATAGACATAAGGTAGTTGGCGGGTAATAGTAATCAGGTGCTCTCCATTTTACACAGGTTACCACCCGTAAGATGGATCGAGAGAGTGTACGAAAGGGAGAGAGCGCAGCTTCAAGGGAATATGAAGGCGATATATCGGGATTTATTCCTTGTGCCGGAAGTAGTGATGTAGTATCGGTGTATCGGTTCTCTGCTCTCTCTCCAATTTGCGCACTCTTTCGTCTGTCTGACCGGAGAGATAGTGTGCAGAGTGGAGAGAGCTATTTTTCCACTGGGACTAATCTCCCCTCTCGCTCTCCATCCATCTTAGGGCGTGGTGTCTGGCGTGCGGGGATTCCACATCACGATTGTGATTGTCGCTCGTGGTTACTGGGAGAGGGAAAGGAAGGAGAGGGTGCGACTCCAGTGGATTATACGGGGGAGAGAGAGAGAGAGAGAGGGAGGAAGGAAGGAAGTCTGAGATAAGGACAGAGAGTCGTTTGAGCTTGTGCTCCTGGTGGAAAAGTTCCAAATCGTTACATACTTTCAATTCTGAATTTGGGCTTTCTGGAACAATTTGGAATGAATTTATCTGGTTGCCAGCAGAAAAGCCGAAAATGCTCTCAATCAATACAGTGCCAGATGGAAACGAACGCGTCCTTAGTGAGTCTCCATAGTAGCGTTTCCCCCTCCCCCGCTTCCTTCCTCGTTCCGTGGATTCTGAAAGAGATGTCCAGTTTTTGTCCGCGATTTTCCCTTTTTACCCCACCTCCATCTTTGCCGCTTCACTCCTTCTTTACCTTCGAACAATAACCTTTGGATTAGTATCTCTCTTTGCGCCTTTTCGTAAAACATTTTTCATAGCCCCCGGGAAAGTTCCTTCCGCTTCCCCCTGGATTCTGAAAGGAATTGTTTTTTTTTAATTCTGAAAGATTAAAGATGCCTCTCTTTTTGATCCGAACATGATGGCTTAAGGGAGGATTTGTGAGTCTGGTTGCTTTGCCGCTTCACTCCTCCTTCATCCACAAAACCTTCCCCGTGGCATCAATGGATGGGAATTGGTGCTTTCTAAAACTCAATTGATAGTCCCCGGGAAAGTTCCTTCCTCGTTCCCTGGATTCTGAAAGAGATGTCCCCTTTTTTTTTTTTCACACCGTTGTCCCCTTTCAACCCCCAATCTTTGCCGCTTCACTCATCCTTTATCCTAGAGCACCACCCTCTGCATTAGTATCTTCTTTATTGTCGGTATTTAAAAAATATCACAATCAAAGGAAAGTTATTTCCTGGATTCTGAAAGATGCGCCCGCTTCTCTTTTTGATCCGAACATGATGGCGTGAGAGAGGAATTGCGAGTCTGGTTGCTTTGCCGCTTCACTCCTCCTTCATCCTCGAACACCAACCTTGTCATCAATGCTTCCCATGTTTGCAGATTTCTAAAATTCAATTCATTGCCACCGGGAAGGATGGCGAAAGAGGGAATTGCGCGTGAAATTTTATGCCTCAGTCTTGCTCGCGCATAGTATCACTCTGTTATCCCGTGTTTCCTTTCCTATCCTACTCTCAATCTCCATATCCTTCCGTTATTTTAACTTTGCGAATCGGCTGGAATTTCATGCATTCTTGAGCGCAATGTTATCATAGTGTCACACACTGTTACCCTGATGTATTCGCGGCGCGTGTAATCTATGAGTCAAAAAGTGACGCACCACTTTACCATCCCTCCAACTCCACAACTTTCCCCTCCTCTGACCCCGCCCCCTACCTCTACTCACTGGTATCTCTAGCTGAAGACGACGCTTCGCTTCGTTCCATTGCATCTGAGAGGGATTCTGCGGGGATTAGGTGATATGGGGGGGGGGGGGGGGGATCGGGATGGTGTCATCGCGTCTATTTCACCAACGCCCTTCGTCTTCTGTGTTTCACGTATTTGGTATCAGCGCGATATCGTGCCTTTGGTAATGGCTTTGTCGGATCATGTTATGAACAAAATGTATTCTACCTTCCGTTTTATCAGTGTGCTATCATGCCTTATATAATGGGGTTTCCAATCTGTTCGGACACAAATCATTCTGTTGAAGTTCTTTGTTGTTTCTCCGTCTTTTTTCCCATCCTATCATTCTGCGTGGTCTAAGTATTAAACCCGAAAGCCCCTGTAGTTACTGTTGTGTGTGACGGTTCCGGGATCATTTTCACTGTGCGGAATCGGAGTCACTTGCCTCTCCCCCTTTCCATCCAATTTTAATCTTCTTACTTTTTTCGCCCGCCACCACTCTGCCTCTCTCACAATACCGCTCCCCTTCCGATTTATATTACAAGCGAAATCGATGCGGAGCAATTGGATTATTGATGCATTGTTTGTGATATCGCTCTCTTCATTTAACGCACTATCTCACTTTGTCTGACCGGCGAGAGAGCATGGGAAAGGAGGAGACGTCGGAGTGATTCTGACATGTTGCCTCGGCTCGAGATGTTTGAGTTGTTGCGTAGGTTCCAGCTACTTTTTGCTCTGGCGCATAACATATCCGATTTCCTGGCCTTTCGCCCACTTCCTTTGTGGGGAAAGAGAGAGGTGCATGCGGGGAAATAGGAGGAAAGACCGAGGGGATATCGGGACCAGACATTTCATAACCGCGCTTTTTGTTCTTGCGCGAACGGTTCTAATGAATTCAGCGATGCTTGTGTTTTTGATCTATTGTAGTGGGGGATAGTGATGCCGTTTCGGTTTTCTGCTCTCTCCATTCTGCACACTCTTTTGTTTCTCTAACCTAGAGAGTGTGCAGAATGGGGAGAGTCAAAGCGTAAATTACATAGTGGGAAATACCGTTTGATCCTGATATTGGGATCAAAATGTGACGATTTTGCGCACGTAGCGCCTGCGCGCAGGAAAGTGTAAGTATAGGTAGTAGGAGGAAAAGTGCGCGGGACTTTACGCTCGCGGATTCGTGATTAGAGGAAGGAGACGCAAGGGGGAAAAGAGACAGACTCTCTCCATTCTGCACACTATCTCGATCGTCAGATAAAGCTAGGGAGTGTGCCGAATGGAGAGAGTCATATGTGATAGAGGCAGACACGAGGGGGAGGGAAGGAGGTAGTTCCATTTCCGATTATCGCCCGCGTTTGAATGGGATTTGAATCTGTTTCCTCTCCTCTCGGCTATGAGCAGATCTCTGATGAAGAGTAGGGATATAGTTTCGGCTCTCTTCATTCTGCACACTTCCTCTCTGGTCAGAGAAACGAGAGAGTGTGCAGAATGGAGAGAGCTGAAAACCGAAGCGACATCACTGATGAAGAGATCTATCTATTCCCGCGGAGTTTCGGCACTTCTTGGCTTGCGCGGAATTACATTTCTTCTTATTTTCTATTATATTCTATTCAAACCCATATTATGATAGTTTTGTATGTAGACTGTCTGAAATTCAGTGCATAGCGAGTCCGTTAGATGTTGTGCCAGATCTATTCACATGGATTTTCTCAGATTTGAAAGCTCGCTTGTTTATGCCTTGGGAAACTTTTTACACTCTAAGAAGATAAGAAGACAAGCGTGAGCGGGCCCTGACCCGGAGAGACTTAGGCCAATGCTCTAGTAGCATACTTTTTTTTTGGTACCGTAAATGCCCGACGTTCGAGTCACTACATATTTAGTTCCCTCCACTGTCCTGTCACTATATATTTCATACAAACTCTGTTCAGTCACTAAATATTGCGCTCCCACTCTGTTTTGTCACTACGTATTTTTGGTTCATTGAGGATACTGAAACGTAGGCCAATGCTCTAGTGGAATGCTCGCTTTTTGTGCTTCCTGAGAAGATCATGATTCAGCAAATTCCGTTCCGTGTTACTTCTGCGTGAACGCACCCAGACATTCTCGCTCCGTTTTCGCACGCCAGGGAATTTTCGTGGCTCGTGGAAACGAAGAGATCATAGTGAAGCGAGTGTAAACACTGAAAGGACTGTAAAGATATGTAGGCAATCCGGCGAAAGCGTATTTTAGGTTTATATTGGTAATGTTATTTTTTTTGGAAAAACACGATTGAAGAACGATTGAAAAGCGATAAGCCTTCTGCCTAAGAAATGATGGTGAAACGTAAAACGACACTGGTAGGTGAAATGTATGTAAGGTGGTCTCCTGGAAAACTCACCTTTTTCAAGCTCTCAAATGGTGTCAAATGAACACCTGGCAACATCAGTGAGCACTCTTGCTGCTTCTTTTCCCTTCTACCTCTACCATCTCTCTCCATTCGACACACTCTCTCGTTTATCTGATCGGTGAGAGACTGCGCATAATGAAGAGAGTTATTTTATTTTTTTTCTATTTTACTTGCAATTAATAATATTTATATCTTATTTTTTTCGAATATATAAATAGTTGTATGCGAAGCCATCCCTCCACAACCTCTACTACCACCCAGAGAGTGCGTCAGGTTTTGTTGCGCGTTGCACATCTTCCCCGCGAGCGATCCTCTGACTCTCTCCATTCAGCATACTCTCTCGGCGCTACCACCCATTCTATTTGACATTGCGAGCGCGCCGATTTTCTGCACCTCTGCCCCTCCCTGAGGGCACGCGTGCGCTATTCTGATCTGATCTCTTGGAAGTGTGTGTGTGTGTGCCTGATTGTCTGGCTCTCTCCATTTTGCACACTCTCTAACGGTGTCTGATCAGCGATAGACGTAGCTTTGGCTACAATGAGTATTCCAGCGAAGGCATATTTTGCCAGATTATTATTTGTAATGTTATTATTGCAAGAAAATAAACCGTTTCACTTGTTATTACGAACGGTCCAATCTACTGTGTTAATCAATTATTAATAAGGGATTCTAGGCGTCAGTGTTTGTATTTAGTCAGTGCATTTTGCGTCCAGGATCATATAGGAGAAAGATCGGGAATATTGGAAAACTAAATAAATAATTAGCTAATATTTTGTTCCGCTCATCATGCCTACTGTATGCTAAACAGTCCATGACTCTAACTGAGTTTTCGAATCTTAAAATACTATGGCTAACAGTGAGTGCTCATAATTGAAAAGCGATAAGCCAGAAAAGTGAAAAGCGATACCTATGAAATATTGCTGAAACTCAAAATTACAGCTTTCAATTTTTCTGAGGATTTCGCTCCGTTTCTCGGTTTGTTGCTAAACAATTGCCTCCACGACAATCGACGACTACGATTGATGGTTCAACGCACATCGATATTTTTAATTATCGATTTTTGGAGCTAATAACTTGGTCAGAATGCGCCACAGGGGGCGCAGTTATCCTTTGGCTTCTCGATCCCCCCCCCCCCCCCCCCGTCTTCCCTCCCTCTTTTCTCCCTCCTCCCCCTCCCCCTCACTTCGCGAGTGTTTGTATTTTACGTTTACTCGTCTTACTCCCCCCTCCCCTACCTCAACCACCACCCTCTCAATCCGAGTCACTCGCCTCCTTTGCCTCTCCACCTCCTTCACCTTTTCTTCATCACAATTGACGGTCGATTTGAGGTTTCAATAGGCTTATTTAGACCAAGTTATCACAGTTTTACAATTTAGTTGGGATCTCTGGTCATAAAAATCTAAAAACACCTCTTCTGTTCTTCGGTATAACTGCATCTTCGATTCAACAGAGATTTCTATCTTGTATCGGGAAACAGTCCTCTTACTCTACCCATCGCCTCCTCTCTCAACACTCACGTCTTGATCAGTCGCCAGCCTGTTGTGTTCTCGAACTCTTCCAGATAGGCCCCTCTTCGATTAAACAGAGTTTTATATTTCGTTATTTGTCAAACAGCTAGAAATATAGTGAAATGTTGTTGTGTAGTGCTTTCTCGTCATGATCTACTACCTCTACCCATGCTTCCTCGTCTACCTCCACCCCCTCAATCCGAGTTACTCCGCCTTCTACCATTTGCTTCCTCTTATAATTCGCCTCTTCTTAAGCTCAATTTTTTGTCAGAAAACAGAGCGGTCGATTTGAGTTTCAATAGTTTCATTTAGACGAAGTGGTTCGCTCGTTTGCAATACACTGTGCATGCCGTCCATACATAAAATATAATGTTTAATTAATTCTGGATTGTATAAGGTGGTCGGATCCTAGCCATGTGCCTCTCAATCTTTTATCCTTTCCACCTCGATATCATTCACCGCCGCTGCACAAGTGGAGCCGAATTCTTGCCGGGTGTTCTGATGTTTCACAGGGGAGCAAAGAGCATCTACGAGCATTTACTGGTAATCTTGACGAGGAACGGCTCTGATTAGTAACTATTAGTATAAATCCCTTTGCACCTACCCTTTTGCCTCTCCCCCCCTCATCCCTCATCTCCTCTTCATCAGTCATCGCCGCCTCACAAGTCGAGCGCTGATTTATTTTGGCGCCCGGCATCCGTTGATTAGTGCGATTGTTGTCTGGAGGAAGTGAAGTGACAAATTAGCCGGTTAATTAGAGCAAATGTTGACGCTACTACGTATTTTGTGCGGTAGATTGTCGGCAAGGTGAATTGCACCTGCTAAAATGTGCCCTCTGGGGTTTCAATATGCAAACTTATACGGACAAGATGAGTTGAGGGATGATTTCAGGTATGAAACCAGTAAAAAAAACATTTTTGTGAGCAAAGCGGTCAAACTATGAGATCAGCTCCATTTATGAGCGCACGCTTTCGCAAAAGCGAGAGCGAGAGACTAGCCACAATCTGCAGCGAAAGTAGTAAAGGAGGTAGAGCGAGAGAGGAAGAGAGGGGAGGGGAGGGAGGAAAGGCAGATATGACTCATGCGAGCCCTCAGTATCTTTTATGCCTTCTAGTGATGACAAATCGGCATCTGACTCTCCTCATTTAGCGTGCTCTCTCGTTTCTCTGACAGATGAGAGAGCACGCAAAATGCAGAGAGGCGATGCCAATTTGGCATCACTAGTATCTTTTATGCCTTCCCCACCGTCATCAAATCGCAATCTGCTTCAATACGCCATTCATGAGCAAGCCCAAGCGAGGTCAAGCCCAAACTTTGATGCGCCTTATCCTTATCACTGGGGACGCCCCGTTTCGCCCTTCAGCTCTCTCTCCATTCAGCATACTTTTTCGCGTTCCTGACAAGAGTGTGCAGAATGGAGAGAGCACCAGCATTAGTGACGCCAAATCGGCATCGACTCTCCCCATTTCGCCTGATCTCTCGTCGGTTAGAGATGCGAGAGAGCACGTGAGTTGAGGAGAGTCGGATGCCGATTTGCCATCATTAATGGCATCCATGCTTATCACATTTTGAAGATGATAAGATCGCTGATCGCGCTTGATGATATTCTGTGCTATCATAGGAGTGTCGAGAACAGTGCCCTTCCTGTTGTTTACGTTCACTTTGTGATAACAGTAGCACTGATACGGTATCAATCAGGGAGGAACAGAGGGGTCTATTAGTCATGACAAATCGGCATCTACTCTCCTTATTTTGCCTGATCTCTCGTCGGTTAGAAAGTCTAGAGAGTGTTCAGAATAGAGAGAGTCTATCTAATCATTCCTATTCAGTTTGCATACTTTTCTCACCCCAGTCATCCGAAACAGTCATCGAGGGTCTCTTGTGCATCATTCCCACCTTCGCTTTCCTTATCCTTCTCTTTCTTCCCCTTCTTGACTGGCGAGAGAGTGTGCAGAATGGAGAGAGTATCTCTCTCCCGTCTCCTTCCATCCCTTCGTCATTTGATAAGGATAAGAGGAGAAGGACTCACCCTGTGCATTCGCGCGCGCGTCGCATTTTGACTGAATCATGCGCCGTTTCGCGGATCGATACCTGATGATCAGGGTTGTCGTGTTTGGACTGGATTTCAATTCAACTCATTCCTCATTCTTCTGCTCGCTATTGAAAAGAGTTGCTCATTTCTGTTGTTCGCTTTTTTTGTTGGAATTTTTCGAACATGATTCCAATATCTCTTCGATTCCAACATGAGAGAATTCTAGTGAATGCGATCGTGTGTGCTTATGCAAAGTAGGCTAGGGTTACAACTGTGCGTTGAGGGAAATGGATGACGATAGAGGACGATAGAGCGAATGCCTAGTCGGACGCTAAATTGTTGCCTGATCGAATAGTGCCTCTCTCCATTGTGCACACTGCCTCGTGTCTGACTGGCGAGAGGGTGTACTTAATTGGAGAGAGTCGAATCCCGAATATCTCTATTGGATACTGATACTGTCATTACCGTAATATTTGCCTGATTCTTTGGCAATTTTTCAACATCGCGGATCGATAGCTGATGTGTATATGCAAAGTAAAGAGATGGGGTGGGGTCGAAGTTGTGCTAGGGTAGATGCGATAGAGAGAATTCCTAGTCGGACACAATCCACTCTCGAAGGGTAGAGTAGATGTGTATCCTATTGTGTGGAATTCTGCCTCCGCGTCATCATTTCATGCAACATTTCGGTGTACTTTGAATAGTCTCATTCTGTCGTGGTTTATTCTAATGTTATCGGATCGAATAGTTACTCTCTCCATTTTGCAAACTCTTTCGTTTCTCTGATCAGTAAGATAGTGTGCAGAATGGAGAGAGCACTGTTCGATCCAGTAACACTTGTTTATTTCCGACATTATTTGTTTCTTCATTTATCGTACATCACTGAAGGCACAAGTACATTACCTCGTGAGGACTAGTACAGCTGTTTTTGATAGGACAAACTTATTGAAGGGGATCTGATATATGACGTCATCGAAAGGGCAGACATCTCGAAACGTATTACTGCTAATGAGCACTAGGGATGTGCAAACGATAAACGATATATCGCAATCGACGAATGAAACTCCATTACGAATGCGATACTCCTCTCTCGATGCGATATATCGCATTCGAAACGATAATCGTTTCATTTCTCGTCTCTCGACCATTGTGTAGCGGTTCGCTCACTCGGTGAAATCAATTGAGTTTCAAGTGGTTCAGATAAACCGGCGATGCGGTATATCGCATCGAAATTGATCTAGTTAAATATCGCATAAATATCGCTATTTGCAAATCCCTAATGAGCACCCATGAGATCCACTTCTCCCTAATTAGGCTAGTAGGGATGTCAGAAGGAGGAATCGGTTTTCCTCATTCTGACATTCCTCACTTGAGACTAGCATCTGATTCTCCTCAATTCGCGTGCTCTCTCGTTTCTTTGACCGACAAGAGAGCACTCGAAATAAGGAGAGTCCTTTCCATTCTGACATCGTCCACTTGAGACGTGAAACGTAGCGCTAATAAGTAGTCTCAAGAGTAATTTCTCCCCAATTAAATTCCCGAGATGATTTCTGGCGCGATTCTGTTGGACTCTCTTGTAGTCACAAATGATAGGGACAGAATGCAGAGAAATCGAGTATATCCCTGGTGGGTCAGAGCGACGAGAGAGTGTGCGGAAGGGAGAGAGCCAGACAGCGTAAATGTGGCGGCGCTCATGTGATATGGAGCGAGGGAACAAAGAACGAACAGGCTCGCTCCAAAAATTGGAGTTGCCGACGCTCTCCGTTTTGCACACTGCCTCGGCGGGCAGAAAGCGCGAGAGAGTGTGCAAAATGGAGAGAGTCAGACAAATGTCTCTTCATTTCACGCCCTCTCTCGCTGGTCAGACAGCGCGAGAGAGTGTGCAAAATGGAGAGAGCGAGATCTTTGGTGCAGCTGGCAGCAGAAAATTAAGAGAGACTGGCACGCGGGTGTGTACACGAGAGGAGAGTTGGGATGGCAACCGATAGTGTTAGTTGTTACCTTCCCAGATAAGACCCCACCTTCCGCCTTGCTGTCTATTAGGGATGTAGTTTCGGTTTTCGATCTCTCCATTCTGCGCACTATCTCGCCGGTCAGAGAAACGAAAGAGTATGAGAGTTGAAGAGTGCGGGAAATGTTTTGTACACCCCTGGATAAGACCCCCTGCTCCCTTCCTCCCTGCTGTCTATAGCATCACGTGTATTCATCGCGTGCATCCTATGGATCACTGATTGGATAGTAGCACTCTCATACCTGCGCGAGTGATATCCCTGCGGCGATCCGTTCTACAGACTCCGCCCACCCTCTCTCCCCTCCCTCCCCTCGCTCTAACCCGTCGCGCCTAGAGCGCGCGTCGCCTATAAGAAGGACGGGTCGCCGCCAATTAAGAGGGGTCCTTAGAAATCCCTAGGGACATTTGCGCGCAGCTATGAGCACTCTCCAATTAGCACACTCTCAAGTTTCTCTGACCGGCAACCTAGTGTGCATCATGGAGAGATAAGACAACCTTCCTTCCCCCATGTTGTCTGTAGCATCACATGCACTTTCCCTCCGTTGACTACATGGCGTTTTGGGTTTCCTAGTTCTTATTTTTTTCTCTTTTTTGTCTGGTCGTTAGAGGGGGAAGAGATAAGACCCTATACTCTTCTGAAGCATATGCCTACATTATGGCTCGTCATTTCCGCTTGTTGAAATCTCATTGAGCATTTTTTTTCCTTTAATTTTAGAGGAGTGATAATACTTCCTTGCCTTCCGCCTTTCCATCTGTAGCATCACATGTACTTTCCTTCCTAGATTAAAAAAAACTTGTTACTGCATTGAGATAGGCCAGACATCTTGAAACGTGAAGCGAACTCATGGCTATCGAGCACTCGACAAATCCCAATTAGACACTTTCTGACGCGATTTCATCTTGTATTTTTTGAAAAATTTCCGATTTTTTTGTAACAAATTTTATTCTAAATAATGTAAATTGCAGGGCAACGATGGCCACAGCCGGTCCCTCCTCAGCCTCCATCATGGATGCAAACAACCTGTCGGTGGGCGGAGTCGAGGTATACGGTAGATTACGGTAGTTGAGGGTTACGGTAGGGCGAGGGATACGGTAGTTGTCAGACTGGTGGTTTGGTAGTGTGCAGGTGATGTGTGACCGCACGCACAAGCACTAGGCAGTTTGGCGCCGCAGGTGTGGGAGATAGGCGGAGAGGGAGGGACAAGAGCAATAATTCTTATGAAGATTGGTGAAAAAATATTGCATCTAAACATTCAATTCTGTAAGAGATGATAATCAAGGGGTTCGGCTGATTATCAATCATTATGTTTTCCGTGTCAAAAAAAGAACCATGTGTTGTTTGACAAGACCAGGCGGCATCGCGCCTCAGGGAAGGTAGGTAGGTTGAGGGGGAGTAGCGGGAGCAATCCATCTGACGAATGTGCGTTGAAAAAATACAACCTCCGAACATACGGCACTACGTCGGATGAGAATCAACCGGATGAGAACCGAAAGAAATGTCGACTCCCAATATTTTCTAAGATGGTTCTCTGTACGATATTTGACTTACTGAGAGGATACAGGAGACGACCTTTTTTCGGATCTCATCCGGTTGATTCATATCCGACCTAGCACCGAACATACTCTTAGATTGAAGGGGTGCGACAGAACATTAACCTTGCTTTTGCCGTGGTGAAAAAGAGCAGAATCTGTGATCAGACCAAGCAAGTTAGTGTTGCCGCGAAGGAAGGTAGGTTGAGGGGGAGGATCAGGAACCATTTATCGTTGGTGGTGTGGTGAAAAATCTTGCATTCAAACACTTACTTCTGTAGGATAAGATTCGCAAGGGTGCGGCAGAATACTCGACCAGATGGATTGTATGGAGATCTCATGTAGCAGGCGCGTTTGATAGACAGAGTCGGGGTGATGAAATCAATTTCGCAGAGCGCCCCTTTCTAATAAATATTCGATGCTAGAAATCAAGGGCTACGATAGGAGCGCAGGCAATAAATCATTCAGTCATTAATCTCAGGGTTACGGTAATCAAAAAAATAATACGATAGTAGTGGTCTGGCCAATGAATAAATCGATATTCCCTGATCAGGGCGACGATCTGGGCGTGCACTCGACGCTCTCCGACTTCTACATTGGACTAGGCCTGGCCGTCTCCTCCTCTCTCTTCATTGGAAGCAGCTTCATTATTAAGAAGAAAGTACGGTAGTTTGGAATGGATTGGGAGGGGTTGGAATTAGGGCTGGCAATTTTTGTCCAATGGACTGTCTGGGACACTCGAGTGTCCCAAATTCTGGGACACAATAGTATCCGAGCGAGAGAGTATTCTCATTTCGGATCATTCCTATCTGAAAACTCGCGAGGGGATCGGTTGTTTCGGACACAAATTGACAGCCCTAGTTGGAATGGATGCAAGGGGTAGGGTAGCATGTTGAGGAGGACAATTAGGATAGCCGTCTCCAATTTCCTATTTAAAAGCTATGAAAAAATAGGCGAAAAGAAGTTAATCTGATAGACATTTCCGTGAAAGTTGGAGGCGGTCAACTTAGGTTTCAACTATCTCATTTAGCCGAAGCAGTTCTGAGTTTTTTTCAATTTTCGCATGATCAATTGCCACCAAAATAATCAAATAGATCGAGTGAATGCATTTTCGAAGTTGTAAATGAAATCGGCGTATTTCTGGCTCTCAAAGATCAAAGATCAGAAGATCGCAAAGATCAAATATCAGATCTAAATTATGTTTCAGGCGTTGATAAAGCTGGCGTCTGGCGACTGCACGACGCGCGCCAGCGAGGGCGGCTACGGATACCTGAGGGAGTGGATGTGGTGGACGGGTGTGATCACCAGTGAGTACGGTAGTCGAGGGGATACGGTAGTTGTGAGAGTACGGTAGGATACGGTAGGGGCGGAGCTAATTGATATCTGGGCGTTGGCGAGTCCCATTTATCTCAAAGTCAGCGTTTCAATCACCAGGGAGTTCTGTGATACAGAGGTGTGAGATATTCAGAGAGAAAGCAGCAAAGATAATTACTTGAGAGACCCTATGCCATTAGAATGTGACTTGTACCAGATGTATCGTATTAAATTTAAAAGATATTTAATTAATTAAATAACTCGCATTATAGTGGGTCTGGGCGAGGCATGCAACTTCGCTGCATACGCCTTCGCTCCCGCCTCCCTCGTCACTCCCCTGGGTTTGTTTTGTTTTTATTTATTAATATAACAATTATATTTAAAAGAATTAACATAAATACGATCTGGCACTTCTTTTTTTTTAACGATCTTTGGTCACTCTAATGAGTTTCTTGGATCGGAATTGTTTATTTAAAAAAAATTGTTCCGGCGATAAACAAAGAGCAACCCTGGTGATTTGTGAACCCGGTAGGTTCGCGTTGCATGGCTATGGCATAGGTATCGTGGGAGCAGGAGGATCAATTTCATGGCGTTCCGCATTAAATAAAACAACATGACTTTAATTTGCTAGGTGCATTGAAATCATTTATTTATTAATGTTAATAATATTATTTTCCAGGCGCGCTGTCCGTGCTCGTAACCGCGGTGCTCTCGTCGAGGATGCTCAAGGAGCGACTGAATCTGCTGGGCAAGATAGGGTATGTTGAAAATAAAGAGACGTTGAAGGGAGAGGTAAGATACTGTAGGTTTTCGGGATTGTAAAGGAAGTGTTTAAAAATGGATGGGAAATCTGTCGGGAAAATTAGGGTAGGCGAACAGGAGATTTTAGGTTACTTGTTAATATGAAGAACAAAGTATTAATGAGAAAGTACTGAACTGAATAGGTTGTCTTGGACTAGCTATAATACAAATAAATATGACAAAATAGACATGAACAAAATGTCTAAGGGCACCTGCGAGCACATTGTAGTTCACATTCTTTTCCCGGGGGGGGGGGGACCGGTGGAAGTTGGGAGCTGAGCGATTCTCCCATGCATTTTTGTGGATTGTTTGGGTACTTAAAGGGGCACTTTTTTGGTCGCTAATCCTGGTAGTTGCCTGGGAAATAATGATGGAGAGTGGCAACATTGCGATTTTAACGTAATCTACACTAGACTCTCCGTCTTATCTCGATGCAGTCGAGGGAGCACTAACGAGAAACAAATTAGCAAAAGCTTCAATGAATTAATTTATTTTAAAAAATAATTTAATAATTTATTTGCAGATGCGCGGTCTGCTTACTCGGCAGTACAGTGATCGTCATCCATTCGCCGAAGGAGGAGGAGGTGTCCAGCATGGCGGAATTGGCGCTCAAGATGAAGGATGCCGGTGGGTGGTCTACTCTTGAAACCGAGACCGCGCGGGTTTGAGAGTGACGAGTTGCCGGCAGACCTCAGAGAGCGAAAGTTATAGTTGTTTTGAGATGGGGGATCATCCGTTTATTGAAAATAATGCGTGTTCGCAGTGATAGGGTAGCTGTGTATCGAGAAAGAACCGGGTTGTTCGTTTACAACCTATTCAGTCACTGTTGATATTTGAGCGGATGTCGAAAACCTCTATCTTTATATTTAATTTTTGTTGCACACACAGCGCCTGGTCGATTGATGTTCTAGACATAGCCGTGCTATTGATTCACGCTTAAAACTGGTAACGTATGGGTTCGTTTATTTCTAAATTCACCCGCTTTAAAGAATTGAGCGGGTGTTTTAGTTTTGGAAGAGAAAGCGAGGTCTGATTTAATTGAATATTGCAAATAGGTCTGATTATCTACCAGTGAAACGGAAAAGTGGAGGTTGAAAAGCCACTAGCTTAAAATTTATAAGGAACTATTGGGTGTGCAAGTTTCATAATTGTCTCGAGTTATTTTTTCAATAGATGTTGGGTTGAAGGGTGCGGATTAGTAAGGACAATTCGTTATCCACCTCTCCTCAGTTTACGCGATCTCTCGTCGATTAAAGAGGCGAGAGAGCACGCGAATTGAGGAGAGTCGGATGCCTATTTGTCATCATTAATACGGATGGATTGCCGATACAGCCTTGAACTCTGTAAAGAGCCGAAAGTCAGCAGCTTGAAAATGATAGGTTGTGCGGGTTTCGTAGCTATTTCGTGCAGTTTCGAACTCGAATAGATCTCGATCGGTTATTGGGTTGGGGGCTGAGTCACCCTTACTTCATTCCTTCTGATTGTCGTTCTATACACTGCGCGATTCGGTTCTTAGCTCTCTCCATTCTGCACACTATCTCGTCTGTCTTCTCTTCCCTCTTCTTCATTCTTGTGATGGTCGTTCTGTAAACTATCGCTCGTCTCGATACCTCTATGTGTATTTGTTTGAGAAAAGAACTGCTCAGAATTCTTTCTAACTCGACGATTCGAGGGACTATTGATTATGATTGGCTATTTACTTTTGATTTTGCAAATTATCGCGCCAATTATAGAAGTGAGAGAGGGAGCGCTGCCAGATCGAACAGTATCTCTCTCCATTCTGCACACTATTTCGTTTGCTTGACCGGCGAGGGAGTGTGCAGAATAGAAAGAGCTCTATTCGATGGCAACACTGGTATATGAAATTGCGTGCGATTATTGATCACTGAGAATAGAGAGAGTGTGCGAAATGGAGAGAGTATCGATCTCTGACTGCACCGTTGGTCCCTCTGTGAGTAATCAGCTGATATGGGCACAGGTGATAAAAGGGAATGCGTCAGCAGAGAGAGGGGGAAGAGAGACTTGTGCGGGGTGTGTGAGGAGGGACACAGAAGGTTACACGGATTGAACAATGTAGTGAGAAAATAGTAGTGATGCTTAAATGAGCGGGGTTTTTGATTTTTTCTACTGGAAGAGCGATAGATACTAAAATTGCGAGGTTATCTTTGTGATATGATGACAGTGAAACAACAATAAACAGGTCGTAATTTCTGAAATTGCGAGGTAGCAGAAAATAAACTTGCGTGGGTTGCGTGGGCAGGAACACGGAAAGTTATACTTTTTCGACATCTGTGATGAATGAATTGAAATCAAAAGCTTGATATTGGCGGTAGCGTAGATGTGAAGCGAAAATGAGCGTCGAGTGAAGTGGCTTTATTAGTTTTTGTTGCATCCTTCATTCACAACACTGAACCTTGACAACGTCTGGGTGATATGATGATATGATGAGTGAAACATAGATGTTGTGGCTTCATTTAATTTAACATTTCATTGAATAACTTTATTGTACGGAAATTCATGAGTTTTTCTGATTTTTCTACACTTTTTGAAATAAAAAATTCTAAAACGAGGAAAATTATTTTCGAAAATAAAATAAATAATTAAAATTCGCTTCAGGTTTTATCCTCTACGTGATCACTATCATCATCGTCACTCTCTTCATCGTGGTGTACGTCTCGCCGCGATATGGAAGGAGCAATATCATTGTGTGAGTACCGTAATATATGCACTACAGTAACCCGTAGTCTCAAACAAGAGCACTGTATTGAAATAGGGATATGGTAGAGGAGTATTGGTCCATAACTGATGTGTCTGATCTACCGAAATCACTTCCCTTTTTTAATCATTAAACTATACCGCTGTCTGTTATTGTGTTGGATGGCCCCATCAAATTGTAGCGCTCGATGCCTTTGAATGCATATTATATCAGCGAAACAGAAAAGAATCTTTTTTAAAAATAAAATTATCATTTCATTTAGGTACATCTCTGTGTGCTCTCTGATCGGGTCTCTGTCGGTGCTGTCGGTGAAGGGACTCGGACTGGCGATTAAGGAGACGCTCAATGGTGATTTATTAATTTAAATTTAACTTCGATTTAATAAAATCAATAAAGTAATGATAAGGGTTTTGGGTAGGTAATAGATACCCATTGGTAGGCTACGATATGATTTCGCCAATCTGTGATCATCAGTATAACTTAAATTTTAAATAAAAATGGGCTTATTAGTATTTATGTAATTTAATTCATTATAAGGGTTATTTGTGCTTGCCGTATTATTTATCGCTTCGCAGTGTTATTTATCGTTTCCATAACAGCTGGTCAGACATTGGCGGTCAGTGTAACTTCAGTAACCATCTCAATAATATTTTGAACCCCTGCTTAGGAGTATTTTTTTTGTAATCTCGTGGTAGTTTTTCGGTCAAGGTGCTTGCAGGTTTCGATGAATTGTAAAAGCTAACCGGGCAGCTGTTGTAAATTTTACCATTGCTGCGGTTTTTAATTCTACCATTATTTTGTTCTGTTAAATCGCATTTCTAAATGTCTCCAAAGAGTATAGTTTCTTGAAATACTTGACTATTGATGATTAGACCTTCGAAAGCGAGTACTCGAGCGAAAATACAACTATCCTGCAACTATCCTCCCTTTCCAGGCAATCAGCAGTTCACGAACGTGCTCACCTACTTCTGGCTGGCGTGTGTCATCTCTTGCGTCAGCGTCCAACTCGTATACCTCAACAAAGTACGGTATTGAGTACGGTATCGATTGGGTTACGGTAGGAGTACGGTATGTATTTATGGTACTCATTCATCGAGACATCTTGGGTTACGGTAACTTAATCGATCGATCGATTCAGGCGCTCGACATCTACAACACTTCGATGGTGACGCCGATCTACTACGTGTTCTTCACCACATTCGTCATCCTCGCCTCTTCTATCCTCTTCAAGGTGAGGGGGAGGAGGAAACTAGGAATATTGCGTATTAATGATAAAATGGGGAGGAATTATTAATTTTTGGGATGAATGAGACATGGCATGATTAGATTGGGGGAAAATCGTAGGTTATGAATAGGGAGTGAGACCGCGAAGAAGCGGTAGAACTTTTTCTCAAAACTCATTCGTCATCATCGCTTTGTCTATTATGTTCAAGGTTGTTATGCGACCTACAGGAATCAGCATCTAGGATCGCGTAGGAAAGATGCAATGGATTGATTGTAAGCATTATAGATCGTGATATCACTGTATTAAAAATAAAATTATAACGTATGAGTACGTTGAAGAGCCGGGTGCTTTTTTTCTCATTTAACCTTTTTTCTTGAAATAAATACACACGTATTGTGATTTTGTTAGTCATTCTCGTTTTTGTTAGTCGTCGCGGTCCTTCTCCATTTCTCTCTGATAGAGAATGGAATCCCTCTAGTTCCCCTCGTCTACTCCATCAACTCAACAAGATCGGAATCCCCATCCAAGCCGGACTCTGGTCACCGTGAGATGGGTATGACCTACTCTGATGTTTGGTCCCTCAGATACCATTCTCGTCGAGTCTCGTTTCGCGATTGATGACTCGAGTTTGGTGGTCTCAGTTCTAAAATCACGAGAGCATTCTTTCGTCATCAACAATGAACACTCTACATCAAGTCCTATCGTCCTGGATAATCGCAACCCTGTCTCCAGCCAATCTCTTGGGTCTGTGAATGGAGAGAATACCGATCCCTTGACCCCCACCCAGACGAAATGATTCTCTCTCGAACGAAGAACCGACCCGAAACCTATCTGAAACCATCCATCCCCATCTGGCGTCAACTGCCTGACATGATAAATGTATGTATGTATGTATGTATTGTGATTGAATGCTATCACAAAAGCTACCATTAGAGCCACGAGAGAGCGGCAGTGTATCAATAGGGAGTATATCGGCGAATTTCCTTGGAGCTTATTTTTAAAAATATAAATAATTTCTTTGATTTATAATGCGTAACCGTTCAGGAGTGGTCATCGCTGGGCGCGTCCGACATCATCGGCAACCTCATCGGCTTCCTCACCACCATCATCGGCATCTTCCAGATGCAGTTGTTCAGGTATACGGTAGGGAGGGATACGGTATTGAGAGGAGGTTACGGTAGGTGGGTGATCGAGAACTAACTTTTCAATTCGGTTTTCCATGTCCAATTTGAGAGATTGATAGTGATTTGATAATCTGCTTTCTCGAAGAAAAATTGTTTGTGGGATTTCTCTGGAGCAGATGGCTGATGTGTGAAACGGGAATCTGCGAGGCTTTGAAATTTCACTAGTTTTTTTTAAATTATTGGGGTGCTCAAAATGATCAGTTTTTTCATTTCACCCTAGTGATGTTCATACTGAGAAATTGGAAACCCGCAGCTTCCGTATCTGGAATTTTTATAAAATTAATTTCCCTGATGTTCTACAGATTCTGACTAATTAGAGGGAAGAATTCGTGGGTACGCTTTATTTTAATTCAATATTAATATTTATAATATTCAGGGACGTGAACATATCGATTAGACAGCTGCGCGTGCTCATCCACAAGCCCTCCTCGACTCTGACCCAGTTGGAGGTAGGAGAGTACGGTACGGAGGCTGATTGATGTGGTTTGCGGCACCCTTAGTACCCTCTGACTCCGCCCCCTCCGGATCCTGATTATCAGGGGCGCACCCTGATACTCTGGTCTGTCTGTGATAAGAGTTCGAAGCGAATAATCTTTACTCTTTAACTTTTAATTTAATTATTCTACCAAATAGACAGACCAGAGTCAGGAGAGGGACACACGGATCAGATTCACCCGTTGAACCCCCGCACATGCACTATAACACCCTCATCTAACCCCCTGCTTGTACATAGGGAGGACG
Organism: Pristionchus entomophagus; assembly: GCA_036245825.1. NCBI lineage: Eukaryota > Metazoa > Nematoda > Chromadorea > Rhabditida > Neodiplogasteridae > Pristionchus > Pristionchus entomophagus. Next base: position 30,182,831 of record BTSX01000003.1, on the reverse strand, counting down.
GAGGGTCGGGAATTAATTCATAGTGGTTGATTCACTGGTTGAAGCAAGAAACCGACCCGCCGGGCCTCCGCCTAGGCGAAAATGAGAAACCGGTGGAAATGGGGTTTCACGGGGTAATGGATATGGAAGTGGGAGGGCTGGATTTGATTCATCGGGCTCTTTGCGGCGAAAATATTTTTTTAAAAAATGATTCTGGAATGAAACTGTGAATGATATGTGTGATAGATGCGAACATGGCGAAGTTGAGTCTCCCTAACTGATGAATACGAGGGGAAAGACTGGATTCGATAGGTCTTGTGAGGAAAAAGATGCTCCAGATTTGTGGGCTCGATAAATCGGTTAAATGGTGTCTCACATGTGATAAAAAATGGGAACAAAGGTCTGGCTTTGAATCGGCGAGGTTTCTTTTGCGCAAAATATTATTATCATTTGTAAAAGCGAAAGCTGTATGTTATGTGATGGGTAAGGATTTGTGTCGATAGAGTTGATTGAGTAGTTGCAATTTAAATTTTTCACGGATCCCGACAATAACGATTCGACGGTTGAAAAATTTTGACATAAAGTTTTATTTGGGATAGTTACTAGATGACTGCATTTGGTATGTTTAATGGAAGTGTGATAGAAATTAGTGGAACCTAGCGCGCCTCTGAAACACGTGAATGCGATAAATCGGTGAAGTTGGGTTGCAGATGGTTATTAATACTGGAATCAGATAACCGGCTTTGATAGTGTCGTTTGGCGTGCGATAATTTGTAATGATGATATTCAATGGTTTTCGGATAGAAAATATTTGAATTTTTTCTGGATGGGGCAATCGGGAGCGATGCTGTGTGATTGATGCGAAACTGGTGAAATGGGGATTCTTGAAGTGATGAATACTGCTGTTAGAGAACTGGAATTGATACTGGCGACATCTTGATTATTGAATGTATGATGGATAAACACTATGTAGCCGATAAACACTATGTAGGCAGATCAATTGCGTGATGGATGCGAATACGTGTTTTTTTTTCAGTTTCAAGAGGTGGACTAAACGAAAGTTATATGACTGGTTCCGATAGTACATAGCTGTTTGGTTACAACGTTGAATGGTCACTATCTCACTCGGAGCACTGTGTGATTGTGTGGTTTGCATGTCGTGTGGAGTGGGCTTGCATGGTAGAGAGTACCAGTAGCAGACAATAGTGTGCTCTCTCCATTCTGCACACGCTCTCTCCGGTTAGACTAACGACATAGCGTGCTGCATGAAGAGAGCACAATTCGTTCCGGCAACACTAGTAGCCACCACAGCGAGCTCTTCTCGTTCCTCGATTTCATCTCATCTACTCAATTTGCTTTGTTCGCACCTGCTCACCGACTAATTCGCAATCTCCGCACCGCACCACAGTACACTCCCAGCACCGACGACGTGTGTCCGTCACACCATCACTCATCGCCGTCCCCATTCCAGTTCTCGAACAGTGCGACTTCACTAGTTGATGACCTGGCCGGCCGCAGACCGACCGTCTACACATAAGCCCCGCCCCCTCCCTGGCCACGCCCCTCCTTGGCCACGCCCCTCCCCCCACTCCCCCGATGATGATGATGACATTCCGTGACAAGCCCCGCCCACCCTTCGAGTAAACCCCGCCCCCTGTACTCATTGACACCGGTAAGAATCAATCCCTCCCCCGTCCCCTCTCACAATAATGAATGTACAGTATCCCCTAGTCACCGATTTTGTAGAATGACTATAGAGATCTGATGCAATGATCAATTTACCGTTTGTTTAGAAATTCAAGTCATAGTATTTCCCGCTCGTTTACTATCAATCAACTGGTTTTACTGATGTTATTTCGGTTCTCAGCTCTCTCTCTATTCTGCACACATTCTCGTCTGTCCCACTGGTGTGCTAAATAGAGAGCCCAGAACCGAAGCGACATCTCTAGTCCCCTCAGTCCCTCTCCTAGTCACCCAATTTTCCATACTTATTCAATCAAATTCATTTTTGTCTTCTCTATCAGCTCTCTTTTCACTATGGTATGATCACAATCACTGGAGGTTAGGATCACACGGGTTCTGTTCCTTCTTCTTTTCTCGCGCTCTTCTTTTATCATGAATCGACACTCTCGGTACTCTTCCCCTAGTGTTGTCGGATAGAATTGTAACTCTCTCCATTCTGCACACTCTCTCGTTTCTCTGATAGGTAAAGGAGTGTGCAGAATGGAGAGAGCACTGTTCGGCTCGGCAACACTTCTGTCCCTAATCCCACCACTTTCAGTCATGGGTTCAATAGTAGTATAAATCTATCATCCCTTCCCTCCCCTTCCCTTCCCTTTTCCCCCAATTGTCTCCTCTCAGGTCCAGATCTGCTCTAATTCGTCTCTATTTCAACGTACCCTCCTGCCCCTCCCCGTGCCCCCGGTTTTGTGTACAGTCCGATAATAAGTCCAATGCCTTTTAGTTGTTTCCCAATTCCCCATCGATTCTACCGTAGCCATGTGTCGCTTTGCGTGATAGCAAAGTGCGCATTTATGTACATTTTTGAATAAATCTTTATTGTGAATATTACAAGATTTCATCACGAATATGCCTGAGATAGAGGGGAAAGTAAATAGAGAGAGAGACCGTTGAAAACCATTGAATGAACCGGAAGTTAGAGGAAGAAATACTCTCTGACAGTGGAGAATAATGATATTAATGATGCTATATAAAGATGCTTACGATTATGCTAGTTCTGTGGATGCCTCTCCTTATCAATTCGCTCGTGCTCAGAGAACGGACCGCCGTTGCCGTCGTAGGAGTCGAACTGGGAAGGGGAGGGGTACGGTAGATGAGAAGGGGATTATCCATCGATAGCTTGTTCTCGAGTAGATCACTACGAGAGGAACGGACGCTGCGCACGCTGTTTCCGAGATTAATTGTTATATTTTCTGAACTACATGTCGACACCGAATTGCTGACGTTTATTTTCGATCACCTATGTGGAAAGCCTGCAACCTGTTTTCCCCTAGTGGTAAGGATGAGAAATCGGCATCCGACTCTCCTCATTTCTCGTGATCTATCGTCGGTTAGAGAAGTGAGAAAGCACGTGAATTGCGGAGAGTCGAATGACGATTTGTCTATTTGCTTACTATTAGGAGGTTGATCATTTGCAATGTTATCCGAGGCCGTAGTGCATAGACTATCTTTTTCATAGTGTGTCATATGTGGGTATATCGGGGGGTCTTGATTGGCGTTGCCAGATCGAATAGATAGTGCTCTCTCTCTCAATTCTGCGCACCATTTCAGAAGAAAGTGTGCAAAATGGAGAGTTTAAAACCAAAACACGTCGATTCAGCTCAAGCCAAAAATTGCAATAGACAGAAAATGGTTTCGCAAAAAAAAATCTGCAGGGGTTCCCCTCTATAGTGAGGACATGAAAGAGGGAGGAGAGAGCGACTTCATAGAGTGGGTGCTCTCTAGACGAGACGGGATAGAAAACGCGACGAGAGACAAGGGGAGAGCGAGAGAGCATTAGTGAATCTTGCCATCGGTGCCGTAGTGTGGGGTTTTCAATTACGCGACTCCGGCTATCCCACTAATGTAGCTCTTGAACCGACGTGAAAACCACATCCCTATTGCATTCAGCTCACATTTAGACGACGGACCTAGACAAAACATGGGAAAATATGCGATTATCGATTGGCTCGATTACGGTATTCATGTTTTTCGTTGCAGGAGCAGCGTGGTAGCTCAGTGAGGTGGAATCGGAAGAGGAAGAGACGGGCGGAATCGTCGGTAGAGGAGGGAATGGAAGAGGAAACGAGGCTATTGAAATTCCGATGACGCAATGCCTGAAAAATAAGAAGAAAATTAGAGTTCATAACACAAACGTTGTTATATACCATATATATCATACTTGTTTCCGTTTCTAACCACGATAAACGATACATAAATATCACATAACGACCCCACCCGATTCGACATCATCGACGGACCTCCGTTCTACGCGACACATCACAGTTATTCTCTTGTAAACATGCCCCCGACGGAATAAATAATGAATGAATGAATGAATAACGTGAAAATTGTTATAAGGCGGTAGAATATCCGATCAGGCGGCTCATATCTTCACCAAGTGATCTCGTGAAGCAGAGGCGTGAGAGAGGCTGTGTGGGGGAATCAATGCATAAGCGTGTGCTTCAACTAGATAAATACCATTCGTACATAAATTTTGAACTAAACTCCATGTTCTGGTTGCGGAAATCACATGAGATTCGGTAGGAAGGCTGGTGTGCATGGCGAGGTCCAGGAGAACCCAAAACACGCCAGGAAGTCTCCCGTTTCAGGAGTGGGAGATAGGTTGAGGGGATGTAGCGGAATCAATCCTGATCGAATTCCTAGTCTTCAAAAAAACTATATTTCTTCACAAACGTGCATCTTCTCACACTGTGTATCGGTGTTGATTTGTTCTCCTTAGTACCGCTCCGTTCGGCACTCTCTCTCTCCTCTGAAGAAAGAGTGTGCACATCGGAGAGAGCAATCCGTAAATACTTCTGGGTACGGTAGTAAGAGATTACGGCGGGAGCCAGGGATGAGGTGCGATAGGGCCTAGTTGGAAGTAACGCAGGTGATTGTAGACGCACTAGGCAATTTCGTATGTTCAGTGGGATTTGTTAGATCAATATCCCTTTCGAAAGTAGCGAAAAACGAGCAATTGGTTCATGTCCGCTCTAGGCATATTACGCACTGAATATTCGGTATACAATTACGCGCTGCCGCGGTTTGATGTAGGCTGAGCGGGAGCAGAGCAAATAGTTCTTGTTTTGCCCTCGGCTTTTGAAAGAAAAATTATGCACACAGGTGACGACGCAAGCAAGACAGTGATGGGATTCGTGGGTGTGAGATTGGTAAAGTAGCAGCGTTTGGGGTAGATACATCGGGGTCTTGCGATGGATAAACGTGAATTTTCAACAAAAACAAAACTTCATTCATTCACTTTAGCATTTTGCATTTACGGATCACACTGGTGATCCGTGGCCACCAGGCAGGTTACTGTCGCGAGTGTGTGAGATAGGCAGGATGGGAGCAGCGAACACAATCTCACTGCATCGCTTTGTGGAAAAATAATCTTCATTGTCGCTGCTGATTTTTCTCCAGTGCGGTTCCAAATACTCGTATGGCAGATTTGAGATGCGGCTGCATGATGTAGGCTGCGAGGGATCAGAGGAAATAATTCTTGTGGTTATAGCTCTTGAAAGAAAATTAGCTGCAAACAGCCAACATCGGCACATCGGCAATCGGCGCCAACAAGGCAGTTACCTGATTCGAGAGTGTGAGGCAGGTTTTTTTTAATCAATCCGATATTTCATTACTTGGAAGGTTTGCGTTGCGCGGGTGTGAGATAGGAAGAATGGGACTAGCGAACACAATGGTCCGCCACTTCCATTTTCTTCGGAAAAATTTCCAAATATCGACAAGTGAACGTTTCAATCACCAGGTAGTTCCGTGATCCAAATGTTTGTCATAGGCAGAGACAGAGGCGCGGGGTTAATTGCTTTAGCAGGTTTGGTTGGAAAAAATCAAAATGAAACGTTCCAGAATTTCCGTGACCACCAGACATGTTAGCGTTGCAAGGGTGTGCTATTGGTGGAGTTTGAGCAGTTGATTCAATCACTGTGGCATTTCGGGTATTTCTAAAACAAACAAAAAAGCTGTAGCAACTGATCTGGTAAATGCAGGCAGTTGCGAGTTGCAGGGATGCGAGTAATGCAAGTTGATCGGAGCGGGTTGAATATGATGGAAGGCAGAAGTTCAAAAAAAAACAATTCTAGGCGATCTGTCGCCTCTAGTCGGTTTCAGGCTGCAAGGCGATGAGATAGGTTTAGCGCGTGCAGTAGAATCAATTTATCTCCATTTCCTTGGAGCAAATAAATTCACTATAAAAGCACAAGCTATTTAATTGAAATAATTAAATAATTAAATTGCTTTAATTTCAGTGGGTCTGGGCGAGGCGTGCAACTTCGCGGCCTATACCTAGAGAGGGTAATGGCTATTTTTCAAAGGCGTCAAATAAATATTTTGCTTAATTTGCCTAATGCATTCGGTTGCGCTGAATCCAACAGAACAAATAAAAAAGCAAAATAACGCGAAATAAAGAAAATACGGTCTTTTTAAAAATTGCGAGCTCGACGCCTTTCTACAGTATACCTTTTCTAGAGAGAACCAAAAATGACCATGACCAAAAAAAAAAAATGGTCATGAAAAAGTTGAAAAAATTGTATTCTCAAAACAATCTGATTATAAGTATTTCTGACGTATTTTTGCGCGTAGAATCCGAATTTTGCAATTAGAGCACATAAAAAAAAGAATTAAAAAAGTTATGATCTAAAAACCTTCAAAATTACGACTTTTTTGGCTTTGTTAAAAAATATTAGGATTCGGCGTCCCTGGCGGAACAATTCGAACAGTGATTCCGATGCATACATGCAATAGCTACAAAACGCACATAGTGACTACTTGTAGTTCGGCCAAAAAGTTACAACTTTATCCGAAAAACTGAAATTGAAAGTAGAAAAACCCATTTTGGAAACAACTAGAAATCAAGCAGAACGGGTTTTCCAGAGTCCCAGGGCACCCCTAGAATAACGCAAAAGATAAATTGTGTCTATCCCGAATGGTTGAGAAAATATGATTTTTCGACCATTTTACCTTGTAATTCACTATTCTCCCTCCGGCAAGGCAGTAACCACAAATAAGTGACCGTTTGTTAAATACGGGACCAAGACCCTCCTAGTACCCGAGTATGAGCTTGTAGTTCTCATTGCTAGCGCAACGGTTCCTGGGGGTCGTCCAAAATAACCGATCTGCTCTCTTAATGAAATATTGTTGTAAAACTTATTTTAAACAAACTTTGCGTGTATTTGAACATATTTAGAGCGGAAATTTTATCAACTGAGACATGACAATGATCAAATTGAATTATTCCTTCCCCTTGAGAAACCTCGGGATCGCCAGCGCCTTCTCAAGATTCGGGCTAGATTACTAGGGAAGATAGTTTATTATGATATGAAAATAATTTCAAAGTGAAATAAAGATGTCGAGAATTTAACTGATTATCATCTGGAAAAATAATGAAAGGGAAAATATGAGGGATTTGCAATCATTTTCAAATAAAAATAAAGAATAAGTTTTAAAAAATATAAATAAATAAATAGAAAGATTGAGAGTGATGGCAGTGATTGAATCGAGTGATGGTAGTGAGTGAGTTGAAACCATTCAAACGAGGAATTCATTATTTCCGACTGATATCCACTATTCCAGGTATGCAGCGTGTACCTAAGGACATTTTCTTAAAGATCAGAGTGGTTTGGTAAGGTGTAACGACCAACAGAAACCGCAGAAGATGAAACTCGGGCTAAATCGGTGTTTTGGGCTGACTCGGGCCATTCAAACGAGGATTGCATTATTTCCGACTGATATCCAGGACTATACCAGGTATGCAGCGTGTAGCTAAGGACATTTTCTAAATAATCAGAGTGGTTTGGTAAGGTGTAACGACCAACAGAAACCGCAGAAGATGAAACTCGGGCTAAATCGGTGTTTTGGGCTGACTCGGGCCATTCAAACGAGGATTGCATTATTTCCGACTGATATCCAGGACTACTACAGGCATGCAGCGTGTACCTAAAGACATGTTCTAAATAATCAGAGTGGTTTGGTAAGGTGTAACGACCAACAGAAACCGCAGAAGATGAAACTCGGGCTAAATCGATGTTTTGGGCTGACTCGGGCCATTTAAACGAGGATTGCATTATTTCCGACTGATATCCAGGACTATACCAGGTATGCAACGTGTAGCTAAGGACATTTTCTAACTAATCAGAGTGGTTTGGTAAGGTGTAACGACCAACAGAAACTGCAGAAGATGAAACTCGGGCTAAATCGGCGCTTTGGGCTGAATCGGGTCATTCACACGAGGATTGCATTATTTCCGACTGATATCCAGGACTACTCCAGTCATGCAGCGTGTAGCTAAAGACATTTTCTAAATAATCAGAGTGGTTTGGTAAGGTGTAACGACCAACAGAAACCGCAGAAGATGAAACTCGGGCTAAATCGGTGTTTTGGGCTGACTCGGGCCATTCAAACGAGGATTGCATTATTTCCGACTGATATCCAGGACTATACCAGGTATGCAGCGTGTAGCTAAGGACATTTTCTAAATAATCAGAGTGGTTTGGTAAGGTGTAACGACCAACAAAACCAATGGCAAAGAGAAATCCGGCAAAATGCGCGATTTCGAAGAGTTCAAACGATTCAACCGATAATTACGATATTTCCGACTGACAATCGAGGATATTCCAAGTACTTCGCGTGGAGCTAAGATCATTAGCGACAAAATCAATGTGGTTTAGTAAGGTGTAACGACCATTGGTAGCGATACTCGATCAATCAAATGTTTGATGACGTGTCACTTTTTAAACAGAGGTAAAATCAACGAATTCTACGATGCCACTTAATTGAATCATACTTAGGGGGTAGATACGCGATTTAACAAGTGATTGAATAAAAAATAAAAATGTTATCAAAAGAACAAGCAATACAACGAAAATGAAAATTTTGATTTCAGTTTCAGTTGTCTATCCGCTGCGTGGTGTGGTCTGGGATTCTGTCATTCCCGAAAATACAGAAACTGGTATCGCGTTTTGCACGCTAGAACCCACTATTCTCTCTCTACCTATACCTTCGCTCCCGCCTCTCTCGTCACTCCTCTGGGTTTGTGTTGCTTTTATCATTATTATATCAATTTTATTTATAAGAATTAACATACATAGGATCTCTGGTCACTCCAATTCGTTTGTTGGATCGAATTTGGTTATTTTGTACTCTGTATCGACGAAAAACAGAGCAAACCAGGTGATCTGTGAACCCGGTAGGTTCGCGTTGCTGAGGTATGACATAGGTAGCGAGGGAGCAGGAGGATCAATTTCATGGCGTGCGGCATTGAATAAAACAAAATGACTTTAATTTTCTAGGTGTATTAAAAGAATTAATTAATTAATATTAATATTGTTTTTCAGGCGCCCTGTCCGTGCTCGTGACCGCGGTGCTCTCGTCGAGGATGCTCGAGGAGAGACTGAATCTGCTGGGCAAGATAGGGTAGGTCATGAGTAGTCAATCCTCGATCGACCTCCAGTACAGTAGTGTTGCCGAGACGAATCGTGCTCTCTCCATTATGCACACTATCGATCAGACAGACGATGGAGTGTGCAGAATGGAGAGATCGACAATTCGGTCCGAAAAAATACTGGGAACTATGATTATGTGTGCTATAGTGAGAATAGCTGGGAGAAGTGTAATGCAAAATTTACACCGCAAGATAGGATACGTTTTTTTGCTGCTTATCTAGGATGTACGTTTAAGAGGTGCTAGGGGGTTTTAGATTTCTGGGAGGAATAAAGAAGAGAATAGTAGAACAGGAGAGCTGAAGAAGGTACTGTAAGTATATTTAGAATTGAAGATCATGGCTGTTACTGAAACTCAGGGATGCATCGGATTAATGAATTAGCAGTGAAGCAGAAGGATCAGAATCGAGTACTAGAATGGAAGGTGGCAAGCAAACATACAGTTTTGTGAAATGTCTGGGAACATAAGCTAACACATTCTTGTTACCTACTCCTGGTAATGGCCTGGAAATTATTATGGAGCGTGGGAACCGCGAAAAAAAGAGGCGAAATGCTATATTTAATGAATAAATTTATTTTAATATAATTGACAATTGTATTTGCAGATACGCGGTCTGCTTACTCGGCAGTACAGTGATCGTCATCCACTCGCCGAAGGAGGAGGAAGTGTCCAACATGTCCGAATTGGCGCTCAAGATGAAGGATGCCGGTGGGTGTTGTAGCTAAAGAGGAGCGGAAAGTGCTTATCATTCTATGGATATACACTTGGGACCTAAAGCGTGCGGGTTTCCTCCTTACCGTAACCCTCAAGACAATGACGAGGTGTATCCTGAAAAGATTCGAGGCAGTGCTAGAAGAGACGGAATCGTCCACCCAAACCGGTTTCCGGCGAGGGCACAGCACGCTAGACAATCTGCATGCCATCAAGCAGGTCGCAGAGAGAACCTCCGAGTACGGTATCCCCCTCTACCTCGCCTTTGTCGACATCAAGAAGGCCTTCGATTCCGTGGAGTGGAGTGCAGTATGGCAGTCGCTTTGGTCAGCTGGATGCCATCCGACCCTCGTCCACCTTCTCCGTCGCATCTACGAGTCGTCTTCCACCCTCATCCGTGTCAACGAGGATCTTGTTCCAGTAACCGTTCGAAGAGGAGTCCGCCAAGGAGACACTCTGTCTCCTCGTCTCTTCAACGTGGTTCTTCGTTCGGCTATGGATGACATCGACTGGGAGAGCGACGGGATTCGGATCGATGGGAGATATCTGAGTCACCTGGAGTACGCAAATGACGTGGCTCTCGTCGCCAAAACACGACCGGAACTGGAGCAGATGTTGAAGAAGCTGATGAAAGCATGCAGCAGAGTAGGTCTCGAAGTCAACGCCTCTAAGACCAACCTGCTCACCTCCCGCAGCACTACCCGAGCGCCAATCAACATCGGAAATCTGAAGTTTGAATTCACCGAGTCTGCCACCTATCTTGGAGGGAGAATCTCCCTTCCCCTTGATCACTCGGAAGAAATAGAACACCGTATCCGACTCGGCTGGTTTGCATGGAGTAATCTCTCCAGCATCCTCTCATCTCGCCTTCTACCCATGAAGATCAAGAGACGAGTTTTCGAGAGCTGTATCACCTCTACTGTACTCTACGGGAGCGAAGTGTGGGCCCTACGATCGAGTGAAAAGGAGCGACTGAGTGTGACCCAGAGAAAAATGGAGAGAAAGATGGTGGGAGTAACCCTAAGGGATCGCTGGAGGAACGAGCGCGTACGAGAGATCACCCAACTCCGCGATTGGGTCGAAGAGGGACTGAAACGCAAAGGACGATGGGCCCTCAAAGTGCGGGACATGGACACGGAGCAATGGAGCCGCGCGACTACTGTCTGGACGCCCTACAACTGGAACCGCCCCCCGGGAAAGCCACGTGTACGATGGAGGGATGACTTGAAGCGAGCCATTGGCGAAAACTGGTGGATGCAACCCCCTATCAATACCACCGACTCATCCCCTTCATTATTGCCTGACTTGATAAATTGATTGATTACTATTGGTATTTCAGGTTTGGGGAGGAATGAAGAAGAAACGGTAGAACGATAGATGCTGCAGAACGAACAGCGATTTGTATCTATAGAAATAAATATGTAAAGCTATCTGGGTGGCTGGTACTGAACCTCACGGATGCATCAGATTTATAAATTGTCAGTGAATCAGCAGTTAACATAGTGAGAAAAATTGAATCGAATTCGAGAGAGGAGGGTCCCAAGCAGGGTTGGGCGTGAAATTTATATTTTACTGATCCGTAAAAACGTAAAATTTACGGATTCAAAATCCGTAAAATTCCGTAAAATCCGTAAAAACCGTAAAATGTAGTATTTCATAATGAAAATCTATTCAAAAGTGCAGAAAATACGTGCACCAGGCTCAGAAATAGCTATTTTTTCCTAACAAAAACCCAAAAGGTTCTAATTTACATTTTGTGATCCACTTCTGAACACCTCTTAAAAATATGTGAGCCTGGATGTTGAAAATCGGTATAAGAAAATTTTTAAAAAAGTAGTGAATTTTCTCTGATTCATCATCAAAATATTTTACGGATTTTACGGATTCAAATTTTACGTTCCGTAAAATATTATTTTACGGTTCAAACCCGTAAAATCCGTAAAAACCGTAAACCGTAAAAGCCCAACCCTGGTCCCAAGCAACAACAAAAAACACCGATTTGTTGAATGTCTGGGGATATAAACGAGTACTTTCTTGGTCGCTAATCTTGGTAGTTGCCTGGGAAATAATGATAGAGGGTGGGAAACGTTGCGTGCGATTTTTCCGTGATAGTACTACACTAGACTCTTCGTCTGATCTAGCCGAGGAAGCATTCACGAGGAACAAATTAGGCAAATATGCTATATTTAATGAATTAATGTTTAAAAAAATATAATTACCAATTTTATTTGCAGATGCGCGGTCTGCTTACTCGGCAGTACAGTGATCGTCATCCACTCGCCGAAGGAGGAGGAAGTGTCCAGCATGGCCGAATTGGCGCTCAAGATGAAGGATGCCGGTGGGTGGTCTACTCTTGAAACCGAGACCGCGCGGGTTTAATAGTGACGAGTTGCCGGCAGACCTCAGAGAGCGAACATTGTTTTTCTAAGATGGGGATCATCCTTTTATTGAAAACGAATGCGTGTTCGTAGTGATAGTGTAGCTGTGTAGCGAGAAAGAACCTGGTTGTTCGTTTACAAAATATTCAGTCACTGTTCATATTTGAGCGGATGTCGAAATCTTTATATGTAATTTTTGTTGCACCCACAGCGCCTGCCCGATTGATGTTCTAGACACGGCCGTGCTATTGATTCACGCTTGAAACTGGTAACGCGTGGGTTCGTTTATTTCTAAATTCACCCGCTTTAAGGAATTGAGCGGGTGTTTTAGTTTTGGAAGTGAAAGCGAGGTCTGAATGGAATTGAATATTTCAAATAGGTCTGATGATCTACCAGTGAAACGGAAAAGTGTAGGTTGAAAATCCAAAAAAAAAACACCAGCTTAAAATTATAGGGAACAATTGGGTGTGCAAGTTTCATAGTTGTTTGGAGATGTTTTTTTTTCAATAGATGTTGGGTTGAAGGATGCGGATTAGTGATGACAACTCGTTATCCACTCTCCTCAGTTTACGCGATCTCTCGTCGGTTAAAGAGGCGAGAGAGCGCACGAATTGAGGAGAGTCAGATGCCTATTTGTCATCACTATTGCGGATGGATTGCTGATTCAGCATCGAAACCTGGAAAGTGTCGAAAGGCAGCAGCTTGCAAATAGAAGGTTGTGCGGGTTTCGTAGCTATTTCGTGCAGTAGCAAACGTGAGTAGATCTCGATCGGTTATTGAGTTGGGCTGAGTCACCCTTACTTCTGATTGTCGTTCTGTACACTAAGCAATTCGGAGTTCTCAGCTCTCTCCATTATGCACGCTATCTCGTCTGCTTTCTCTTCCTTCTTGTGATGGTCGTTCTGTAAACTCTATAGCGCGTCTCGATACCTCTATGTGTATTTGTTTGAGAAAAGAACTGCTCAGAACTCTTTCTAACTCGACGATACGAGGGACTATTGATTGGGATTAACTTTTGACTTTGAAAATTATCACGCCAATTATAGAAGTGAGAGAGGGAGCGCTGCCAGATCGAACAGTATCTCTATCCATTCTGCACACTATTTGGTTGCTTGACCGGCGAGTGAGTGTGCAGAATAGAGAGGGCACTAATCGATGGCAACATTGACTATTGATCTGTGACTGCACCGTGGGTTCCTCTGTGAGTAATCAGCTGATATGGGCACAGGTGATAAAATGGAATGCGTCAGTGGCGAGAGGGAAGAGAGATTTGTGCGGATGGTGTGAGGAGGGACACAGAAGGTTACACAGATTGAACAATGTGTATGAGAAAATAGCATTCGCAATCTTCGCACCGCACACTCCCAGCACCGACGTCGTGTACCCGTCACATCACCACTCATCTCCGTCCCCATTCCAGTTCTCGAACAGTGCGACTTCACTAGTTGCCGGTTTGTGTACAGTCCGATAATAAGTCCAATGCCTTCTGGTTTATTCCTCTTCTCCCATCTATTCTACCGTAGCCATGTGTCGCTTGATAGCCAAGTGCGAATTTATGTACATTTTTTGAATAAATTCTTTACTGTGAATATTACAAGATTTCATCACGAATATGCCTGAGTTAGTGGAGGGAAAGTAGAGAGAGAGACAGTGAGAGGGTGAGGGCAGCATAAAAGAATGTCTATAGAAACCATTGAATGTACAGGAATGTGAGAGGAAACATAACTCTCTTCATTTTGCGTGATCTCTCGCTTTGGCTAGAGACTGTTGATCTCTCCATTCAGCACACTCTATCGTTTATCTAATCAACGAGATAGTGTGCCGAATGGAGAAAGCCAGAACCGAAATCGCTGGAGAATGAAGAGAGTAAGAGAGATACTCCGACTATGATGAGTTGACCACAAGGGAGATCACAGGGGTATTTCGATGCGAAATGTGGGTATAGAATGAGGGAAATACGCAAAAGGAGAATGTGGGAGGGAGATTGGCTCTCGAGAATGACACGATGAATTCACGGTGGAGTTAGAAGGTCGATTGGATACGCTGAAATGGAATTGATCACTGATTTCTAGGTTATTACTGGCACTATTTCTATATACTGTTGTAACGGCTGTTGAAACAACCGATTCCTCCGAACTTTATCTGAATCGCGCAGCTTGGAGAAACATTTGATATCAAAAATTCAACATACTTGTTGACTGGTGGAAGTCTGAGGGAGTGGTCGTTGCCGTTGCGAAGAAGCCGGCACGCCCCTCACACTGTCGCCCTCCTTGTCGTACTTGATGACGATCTCGGAGTTGATCTGCATTGTTTCTTTATCTGCACCCAGTTTTATCAGCTTTGTTCAATAGCCTAGGGTTTCCTTGATGGACACTGTCTAATTGGCACGATTTTCAAAGAAGCTGGGGGAAAAAGTGAATTCATGTTTCGCGTGATAGTGATTTCACGAAGAAGTTGAATCTGGTAGTGAGATCGCCATCGCAGGTTGAAAAACATCGCAAATATTCTCCCGATCACTATTTGCGTCCTACGACTCTATAGTTATTCTAAAAACAATATAGCCGAATCATTCTTATAATGAATATAGAGATTGTTGCTTATTATCCTTTTTCCACGGACCTGGTACTTCTGCGGTTCCAGCTTCCCATCGGGTCCTCGCGTACCAGCGGAGGGCGGGATCACAATGTGCTGAGGTATAGTCAGCCCCCCACTAAGGGGAAAGTCGTCCTTCTCCTCCTCACGCGCACCTCGCCTCTCACGATCGCCCGCACGGCTTCTGGAATTGTTCCGGATTGTGGAGATTTCTTCGGACTTGGTTATCTCCATTCAGCACACTATTCCTGTCTGATTGGCGAGTGTGCAGAATAGAGAGAAAATGAATACTCATTAATATAACATTACTATGGGTAATTTTTTCTGGCTCAATCGAAATGGTTCCGGTATCGGATGATTCAGTTAGAGCGTGGAGGAGGGCTGTAGTTTCGGTTTTCAGCTCTCTCTCTCTCTCTAATCTGCACACTATCTCGTCTGTATGACAGGCGAGATAGTGGGCAGAATGGATTATTGCAGAACGGAAACACCATAACTGGGGTGCATCAAATAAATTAAATAAAAAGTGTGGAAGTAGCCTACCTTCTTCCCTCGTCGTCCCTCCTCCGCCGTCGCTGACTCCTCTCCGTGCGCTCGCTCTCGCTCTCGGTGGAGGGTCGATGGTGATGACGGTCACGGTCACCATCCCGACTCCGCCCGCTGCGTCGGTGACCGGCGTGACGGTGACGCGAGAAGTCTGGAAGGAGGACGGTGATAAAGAGTGACGATGGAACTCGGTGATTTGTGTTTCACAAGGTTCTTATGTGTCATGATTGTGACTGGAAAATCGTTCAGATGTTGATATGTATGAGAAAAAAACTAGTAATCAACACTCAATTCGCTGATCAGGGTTGCCAGACCGGATAGTTGCTCTCACCATTCCACCACTCTGCACCCTCTCTCGCCGGTCAGATAAAACGAGAGAATGTGCCCCATGAAGAGAGCACTATTCGATCTCTCCATCATATTTATTAGATGTTCTCGGGTAAACTAACCAGTATCGCTCTCGGATGAGTAGTAGGCTGATGTGAAGTCTCCACGGCCGACGGAACTGGCGCGATTGCGCGACCTGAGTATCGATTTATCGATTTATAATACGGTAGATCAACCATACTTGTGCCGCCGATCCCTATCGTCCCTGTCTCTGTCCCGATTGCGATCCCTGTCACGGTCACGGTCACGGTCTCGGTCACGCCTGTCACCGCGGTCACGCTCACCGCTGCGGTGCCGCCGACGGGAGGAGTTCCTGGAGAAATAGAGGATGTGATCGAGTGAGAGAGAGGTAGTTGGCAGGGAGTTTTGATCCGCAAGGGTACAAATGAGCAATATGGGTGAATGATCGGTGAGATAAGAATGCTGTGCAACTGGAAGTTCGCTGGTGGAAGGAATTGATTTGCGGATTTTAAAATTGAGGGGAAATTGGGAAGAAAAGAGCTAAAGGGTTAGCTCACCGCCGCTTGTGCCGATTTTCGTCGTCATACATGGAGGGCACGCTGCGGGAGTGCTGAATGGAGGGGAAATGATCTTTGATCTTCATTTTTTTGACCGGCGAGACTATTGTTAATTTTTCTTTTAGACTGATTGCTTTCGCGATGCGATTTTTTTCCTCCGAAAGTGGTCGTGCCACTGCTCGAACTTCTTCTCTTACATCATATTATCAATCTGTCAGAAGTCTCTTTTTCTCTATTATGGTGCTCACCTGCAGCGGGAACAGATCCCCCAGATTTCTGACTGGTGGAGTGCCCACAGCCGGCTCGCTGTTGGCCTCGTCGGGCGGCGGAAGACGACGACCTCCTGATAGGAGGGCTGTATAGGAGAGCGGGTTGGGTTAGCAAGGAATAAGGGGAGGTTATGGAAGGAGAGGAGAGGAGCAGTCTCTCCATTCTGCACACTCTTTCGTAGGCTAGAGAGACAAGAGAGTGTGCACATTGGAGAGCACACTATTAGATTCGGAAAACCCAATGGTAAGTAGCTGAGAAGCCCAACATAATAAGCCCGAGGGTGGTACCAGAGATCAAAGATCAAACTCACCGATCTCCTGCTGGTCCTTGACCCAGCTGCCGACCGGGTCATCGGCCTCCCAGAGGGTGGAGGCGGAGCGCGGACGGCCGGCACGGCCCGGTTCCTGAACACTCAGAGTTTATTAGATAATTCGCTTTTCCTAATGGGAAAATATCGGATAATATGTTGTATTGATTAGAAATGTCCTGAAAAATTATTGTTACGATTAATCAATACCGCCAACTTTCGTCAGTTTTTTTTGCATCGCATTAGTTGACAGCCCATAATTCTCTCTCACCTTCTCGTATCCCTCGATGGGGTAGGGAGGCACGGGAACCGGCGGATGTGTCGGCTGCGGTTGTGGGAAGGCCTGAAAGGGAAGGTTGGTAGAGATCAAAGATCAAAGATCAAGATCAGTGAGATCAAAGATCGCCGATACCTTGAGCACCGGCTGGTACGGCTGCTGATTGTAGAGGTTGTTGGGCGGTGCCATGTGGTAGGCGGGCTGAGGCGGTTGAGGGGCATAGGCTGGAGAGTTCAAAGATCAGTCAAAATATTTCAAATAGGCCTTTTTGCGTATTTAGATCTCTCAAATTCGGCCTGATACTTTCAACTCTTTTCCAATCGGTGCTGAACCCATTGAAAAAGTAATCAACCGGCTGCCTTTGAAAAAAATCTGAAACATAAAGCGAGCTTTTCGCTTCATCATAAATGAACTCGCTCGAGTTTTTGGATTTCAAAGGCTTTTAGTTTAAAAAAAAATAGTCGGTCCCCGTGACTTACGATTGGGATAGCTCTGCGGATGCCTCGCCCGATCTATGCGCTCGTGCTCAGGAAAAGGACCGCCGTTGCCGTCGTATGAGTCGAACTGAGAGGGGTACGATAAATCAGACAGGATTATCAATCGATACCTGGTTCTCGAGTAGGTCACGGCGAGAAGAGCGAACGCTGCGCACGCTATTTCTGGAATGGGAAAGAATATTGTTTTTTATTTTTATATTTCTCCACCGCCTATCTATCCTATCGCTATCGTTCATGTTCAATCACATATGTGAACAGCCTGCAACCTGCATTTCGCTGGTGTGTGCTTACAAGGGGTCTTTGATCATTTGCGCTGTTTTCCGAGGCCATTGAGCCTCTATTTATGTCTCATTGAATTTTAGTGGACGCTCTGTGTGTCTATCGGGTGTCTTGGCTGTAGGTTGCATGAATTCAGCAAAGTGCGCTCACCTGTAGACGACGGACCGATTCTTGCCCTCGTAGTAGTCGGTTTCCTGCTGGATTCGACGATAGAAGACGACGACGGCGACCAGGCAGTAGATCTGGAGAGGACGCTAATGAGTGTTGCCCCGTATTGGCTACTGCGCTCTCCATTCTTAGCATTCTTTCGTCGGTCTAACCAACGAGAAAGTGTGCAGAATGGAGATGGTCAAGACCGAAATGGCATATCTACTGGAGAGGATAATGAAGATATGCGCATAGTGGATGCGAATCAGGGCTGGGATTTGTTGTTTTGTTGTAATTTTGAGGTTTTCAACAGCAAATTTGTTGTTGTTGTTTGTTGTTCTGAAACCAACAACAAACAAAACAACAAATTATGTATCAATATTGTGAAAAAATGGGGAAACACTGACTTACTGAAGAAATAAATTCAAATTTTTACTGTTATTGTTTTAACTTATTGTAAATTTCTAGCAATTTGAGACTGACTAGTTGCGAAGGTCACGCAATTAGAAATTGGAAAAAAATACCAATTTTTCTCATTTAAAACGGACAAACACCCGAAAAAAAAATAACGTTAACATTTTCTTGTTTCTTGTTGTTTTGTTGTAGTGAAAAGTCCTTGTTGTCTCAGCCCTGATGCGAAAGTATGATTGGATCACAATTTTTGGGCATTCGTGCTTACGAAAGATCAATTAGGCCCTTTTATTGGGTTGAGGAATAAGTAACGCTCGTTTTTTCTCTCTGAGTTTAGAACCCTCGTGCTCGCTCTATTGTTGTTGCCGTCTGCCACCCTGTTTACACTGGAGAGAGGGCCCCTCGGGCATTCCACACATGTTTTCGATTCAGTTCTCCCTAGTCTCCCAGGCGAGAATGCCGCACAATTTCGTCCCCGACCGAATTCACATTCGGAACGTGATGCTCTTTCTCTTTCTATCTGGCTTGAAACCGCCCGCCATTCATGAACAACTGGAGCAGGTTTACCCCACACATACCCCGCAAGTAACCACCGTGAGAAAGTGGGTAGTCAAATTCGAGAAACACGACTTTTCCCTCGAAGATGAAGACCGACCCGGTCGCCCCATGGAGTTGGACCTCGATCGATTGCGTTCTGAGGTGGAGGCTGACCCGTATCTCACTACGCGCGATCTTGCTGACTTCCTTGGGGTCGACCAAAAAACTGCCGTGAATGGACTTCACGCGATTGGAAAGAAGTGGAAACTCGGGAGATGGATCCCCCATGACCTGACCGACTATGACAAGGATCGCCGAGTGGACATGGCTTCGACTCTTCTCACTCTGCATCGCCGGTTTGATTGCCTGGACAATGTCATCACAGGTGATGAAAAGTGGGTGCTCTACGACAACCATGAGCGCATGAGACAGTGGGTCGGAGGGGACCAAAAGCCAGCAGATGTCCCCAAACCCGATTTGCACCCCAAAAAAGTGATGTTGTGCATCTGGTGGTCAGTGCGGGGAGTGGAGTTCTGGGAACTCCTACCCGAGGGGACGACTATCACGGCAGAGGTCTACACTCTTCAGCTACGGAAGCTGAGACTCGCTGTTGAACAAACACGCGGGAAGGACGCTCGAATCTACTTTCAGCACGACAACGCCCGCCCGCATGTCGCAAGAAAGACCAAGGCTGAGCTGGCGGGCTATGGCTGGACTGTCCTCCCCCACCCTCCCTACTCACCCGACCTTGCCCCCTCCGATTACCACCTCTTCTCAGACCTCCAGCGTTTCCTCAAGGGACAGAGCTTCAAAGACCGAGCCACTATCCAGACCGTACTGACCAACTATTTCAAGAACCAGCCCCAGTCCTTCTATCACAAGGGCATCCACAAGCTGCCTGGTAGATGGCAGAAGGTCATCGATGCGCATGGAGAATATTTTTAGATTCCATCGTGCTTTGTAAAGTTTTTATGATAAAGTGAAAAAAAATTCAAAAACGAGCGTTACTTATTCCTCAACCCGATAATTTAGGCATTATCCGAGCCTTCAGTCCATTTTATTTTTTATTATTTTTTTGATCAAATAAAGGCGGCTACTATCGAAAAAGTAATCAACCGGCTGCCTTTGAAATAATGCTGAAACTCAAAGCAAGCTTGGCACTTTGTCAAACTCGAACATTAGGTGGAAGTGGACACTCACATTGATTATGACGCCAAGAATCTCGAGGATCGTGAGTGCGAGCCAGTAGTCTCTGAAGACGGTAGATTATCGATCGACCGATCATAAGGCTGACCTACCGCACGTCTCCCGCCCACCACATGATACAGTACGCCAGCGATGTGAGGATTGTGGACAACATGCAGATGAACCACGGAAACATGAGATAGCGGGACCACTGAAAGGATTGATGATTTGTTCATCCAGAAATGCTGAATATTTATCAACGAATCACGGACTCGATTAAGTGTGCAGATTGGAGAACATTTGTTGTATTCGATCCGGTTACACTACTACCAAATAAGGATGACAAATCGGCACGAGTTCTCTCGTCCCTTAGAGAGGCGAGAGAGCACTCGAATTGAGGAGAGTCGGATGCTGATTTGTTATCACTAAATCTTACCGTATGAACTCCGTAGATGAGGGCTATACTGGCGAAGAGCAGGAAAAATACTGAGATGAGACAGAGGATTTGTATGATGAATAATCCTGAAAGAGCGATGATCGGTTATTGGCTATGGCATCCCCTTCTACCGTCTCTAAATCTTCCGTACCCCTGAGTGATCCCGGATCGAATAATACTCTCTCCATTCTGCACACTCTCTCGATTCTCTGACCGTCAAGAAAGTGTGCCGAATGGAGAGAGCACTATTAGATCCGGCAACACTTGTACCCATGTAGTGTTGCTCCTAGTATTGATAGTGTTATTCTGCCTGGGCGTGTTCTCTACTGTACCCCACCACCCTACCGTACCCATGTAGTTTCGTAATTCATCTGGTCTTGTCATCTACCGTACCCAACCGATGGCTACCGTACCCGTGTAGTATCGCTCCTCGGGACTCTGCCAGTAGCTCTCATAGTACGAGGGCACGTCGTACCGGCCGTAGGTGTTATAGTTAGGCAGCAGGGTGTTGGCCGCCCTATCTTTCTCGTATTTGATCGCCGCCATTTGCCAGCCCATGATACCGAGTTGAGCGATCGAGAACACCTGAAGGCAGACAATCGCGCGCCGATCGGCCGAGCAAGCGGCTCTGCTTTCGGAAATTCGACAAGGAGTGGAAAGGAAAGTGCGCGGCAGCGCGATCTCTCAACTCGGTCTGGCTGGCTTGCTGGCGCTACGCCCTAGTGTCAAGCGGCATGCGTGTCCCCAGAATGATCTACCGGTACCGAGATGACCGGCGGCTCCGACGCTACCAGAATGAGGGGAGGTACCAGGATGGCCCCCAGGTCCGACGACGCTACCTTCAATAATGGCGGCAGTCCTCTTGCTGCTGGCGCCCACGCAGGGGCAGTAGTACTCGCACTGGAGGTTCGACTGGGCCATGGTGACGGTTTGGCAGGAGGAGATCACGTAGGTTTGCCAGCCGAAGAGAAAGAGCGACGCGATCGAGTACACCTGAGAGAGATCCGACTCTCATCGTTTCTCTAACCGAACGGAGAGTGTGCTCAGTATCGAAAAAAATCGAGAGGATGTGCCCTCTGATAATGGATTGGAGGTTCTGAGGAAGTTTCGAGCGCTGTGAGATTTCAACTGTCTCCATTCTGCACACTCCCTTGCCGAGCAGACAGAGTGTGCATAATAGAGAGCTGAAACGGTGTCACCAATGACGCGGACGAAAGCTACGGAATTTCTTTCTGAGAAATAATGGAGATGAATAAGTCGCAGAACAATGCAAGAACGGACAGTGCGCGGCGCTATCATCAGGAGAAACGTGACCAGACCGAGTCGAGAGGGGGGAAGATGAGAAGGGAAAAGGTTCAGAGATCGGGACAGATCCAAGGAATGCCAATTGAACTATTGATGGATTCAATGTGCTTGAAAAAGTCTACATTATTATAGAGATATTTTTCCTACGAAGCCATAACTTCCATTTAAAAAAATATATATATAAAATAGTTGAGAATTCATGGCACGTTCGCATGGCATCCCTGGAGGGGAGGAGGATGGAGATTAGTGATTGCAAATCAGCATCCGACCTTCCTCATTTCTCCTGATCTCTCGTCGCTCAGAAAGTCGAGAAAGCATGCGAATTAAGGAGAGTCGGATTCAGGTTTGGCATCACTAAGGAGAGTAGGTCGTACATATCTTTATTAAACCAAAAACGCGAAAAAAATGTATTGCAAAAAGTTTTCCTTACGTTACACGTTTTTGGATTTGGAAAACGTGCCAAGGGCGAGTTGGACTTTCCAAAATCCAGTTAAACTCGCCCGTCACACGTTTTCCAAATCCATAAACGTGTCCCGTAAGGAAAACTTTTTGCAATATTTTTTTCGCGTTTCTGGTTCAATAAAGATATGTACGACTTGAGTGGAGGAAGGAAAGAGAGAGTATGGGGGAATGGGGGACTCACAAGTGACCATATCCCGATCGTGACGGCGCCATCCTTGAGGTTCCAGCAGCAGCACGGATTGCAGCCTTCGTCGCGGTGATCGCCTGACGGGCAGGATTATCAGGGGTGGTTGTGGCTATCTCCATTCTGCACACGCTCTCGTTTCTCTGGCCGGTGAGTGCAGAAAATCTTACATCACTATTAGGGGTGCAATTAGCGGTTTCGGCTCTCTCCATTCTGCACACTTTCTATCGCCGGTCAGGCGGACAAGCGAGTGTTGACAGAATGGAGCGAACCAACGGTTGCCGAGATAATTTTTACAGATTGAATTATTTGTTTCATTAGATGAACGATAAAAGCGGTAAGAATCAGCTTCTCTATTATTGGCTATATTTGAGCATCGTGAAACCGGACTGTGCTGGGCGGTCGAAATATATTGCTTCTATTAAATACACTGTTACTTGGATAAAAAAAGGTGCAGGATGGTTTAGAAATTGAGAATTGTTGCCAGAAACTGACCGGCCATGCTGCTGATGCTTCATACACTGATCTCCCCTCAGGAGACCATCTGTGTAGGATGCTGCAAGAGAGTGGATACTTGAATGGAGAAGCACCAAATAAATGAGCTACTCGGCGATTCGAGCGCGAATTTCCGAATAAGGTTAACAGGGGGGAATAAAGCAGCATTTACAGAAATCAATGAAAGGCGGTGATGCTAACGCGAACATGATAATATTGGCTTCTGTACAGAGTCTCCCCAAAAATGGATGTCGTTAGAGAGGGGGGGGGGGAAGCTTCAATGGAGACGCAACAATGTACAGGAATAAATTTAATATTCGACGATTCGAGCGCTAAATTCCGTGCAAACTAAGGCTGTAATACAGGGGAGAATGAAGCATCATGTATAGAAATCAATGAAATACGACGTGAATTGGAACACGAGAGACATAACATGACATATTTTAAAGGGGACTAGGTGAAGAAGGGTGTTGATTTGTTTTAGAATGTGATGATTGTTGTACAGCAATCAATGAAATACGGCGATGCTAACTTGTGCAGCATAATATTGACATAGGTGCGAAGGGGCTTGGCGGAGAAGCATGTTGAGAATGTGTAATATTCCACCATTTTTATTCAGCAATCACTGAAAGTCCTAGGATTCTAACTCGACAGTGGCATAATATTTGCATTGAGAAAGACGCAACGCGACGGGGTGGATTAGGAAAGTGCGCGAGAGAGAGTAGGATCAGAAGATCACACACTTGATCGGACAGTAGCGATGCCAAATTGGAACTGGACTCTCCCCAATTCGCGTACTCCCTCGTTTCTATGAGCGTCCAGAGAGTGTGCAGAATGGAGAGATCAACTATTCGATATATCAACACTACCGGACAGAGCGAGTGCCCGAAATTAAGAGAGTCTTCAATTATCAACCCCGATTAGTAATGTTCGCGAGTGAGAAGGAAGCTAGTGATGCCGGATTGACTAGTTGCTCTCTCCATTCTGCACACTACCTCGTTGCTCTGGCCAGGGAGAAGTGTGAATAATGGAGAGAGCAACTACTCGATCTGGCATCACTACTGGAGACATCCCTACTATTTCTCTCCCCCTTTCCCTTCTCTTCTTCCCTTCTTGGTCTCTTTCTTATCAATTGTTTGCTGACTGTCAACAATTGCGCATGGCTGGCGTGAAATCGATAGGGGGAGTAATGCCGGATCGAATTGTAGCTCTCTCCATTCTGCACACTCTCTCGCACTATAGGAGACGAATCAAGACGGAATGGGATTGCTATAGGGGAAGAGTAAGGGGGAAGCAAGGTAGGGAAGATAAACACATGCGGATATACATTCCAAATTTGTCGACTTGGAATGATTATTTATTAGAAAGCGGCTTCTTGATGTAATCAGCCATGCCGTTACTGACAACATTTAAGCGCATGTTGAAACATACCTGCGCGGGGTAATTAAATATTTTCAAAACATGTCTGGTGTGAAATAGATGGGGGGGAATCAAGACGGAATGGGATTGCTATTGGGGAAGAGTAAGGGGGAAGCAAGGTAGGGAAGATAAACACATGCGGATATACATTCCAAATTTGTCGACGTGGAATGATTATTTATTCGCAAGCGGTTCCATTGCTGAAATCAGCCATGTCATTACTGGCACTGTTTAAGCGCATGGTGAAGCATGTCTGCGCGGGGTGATTGTTTTTTTTATTAAGCGCTGAAGTGAAATCGATTGGGACGAATCGAGGCAAAATGTGATTTCTATTAGGGGAAAAGTAGGGGCGGGAGAAAGCAAGGTAGGGAAGGGAAACACATGTATGAGCAGAGCGCACTCGATTCGGAGGAAGAAGGCAAATAGTGGAGGGTGGACAGAGAGGAGTGTTCGGGGCTGTAATGGAAACATCAAAGAGATGTCCGGACTATGCTCGCAAATTAGGAATGATGAGCAATCGGACACGTTACTATCTCGGATGCTGTTTTCGACTATCTCCATTCTGCACACCCTCTCGTCTGTCTGACTAGAGATTGTAGGAAATGGAGAGAGCCAAAACCGAAACGACATCAGTAGTTACTATCTCGGATGCACATGAAAATATGATGGGTTTCCGAAATACTTGAGGCTCTGTCAGATGTAATGAGGAGCGCTGGCAGCACTAGGTGAGCCAAGTGTCAGCAATAATATCTTCGAAGATGCTTGAACAAATATGGTCGATGAGGGGGGGGGGGGAGATTCCGAATTCGTCTCGATCATATGGTTGCGCATGAGTCACATAACTGCAAACGAAAGGAATGGAAGGAGGAGAAGAAGAGACAAAAGCAGAGACTATCCGAGAAAAATATGGAGTACTGTTGCCGAATCGAATAGGCGCTCTATCCATTCTGCACACTCTCGTATCTGACCGGCGAGAGAGTGTGCAAAATGGAGAGAGCACTAATCGATACGGCAACACTAATAAGCAGCTCCAAGAATGCTAATAAAGCGAAATGAAGAATAGATGATTCGCTATGATTCGCCCCCTATCGATTCCCCTCTCATATTATATCCTAATTGATAAATAATTAAATAAATAAAAGATAAATAGATAAATAATTGTAATTGTAAGTAGATGATTCCCAATTCGTCAATCATACACACGAGTCATGAGTGTGAGGAAGAAATGCAAACGAAGGGAGGGTGGAGAAGAGACAAAAGCAGGGAGACTATCCGAGAAGACGCGGCGATGGGATGGGAAGGGAAGAGACAAACTATCGCGAAGAAGGAGATGGGGGGAGAAGAGGAGGGAGGGGTGACTAAGATGCAACGAAGTGGACCGTGGAGGGGAACTGGAATCAGATGGTGGGGAAAAGGAGTGTGCAAAAAATTTCCCGCACTCCTAATTTCCCATGCTCTCTCATTTCTCATCAGTGAGAGAACACGCGAATTGAGGAGAGTCTATTCCGATTTGTCATCGCTAGTGGGGAAGACTCCGGATGGGCGATGGTTCGGTGGACTACGAGATGTAGAAGTCTGTTTTACGAGAATGGTGGACTGAGGCTTCAACGATACTGCTTGAGAAGTATGGGATGATGACTAGCGATTGAGCTGCGATAGAGTATAGAAAATCTACGCGAGACTGAAGAGCGCAACCTGGAAGGGAACTGGAACCAGATGGTGGTTCACTGGACGGTGGGCTGGGAAATGGAACAGTGTGTTCGAAGTTAATCACTGACAAGGGAAGTTCACCAACTGTCGCCGAGCTTTTCAAATTTGCTCGATACGCCAAACTTGGACTTGCCATGAAAGGCGGAAAAGTGTTTTCAAAAGTTCCTAAATGCTAATGAGCGGCTAATTAGAGCTTGAAAACGAAAATGCGTGGTAAATAAGGACATCCTTACGCAGCGTTTCCATCGGCTCGAGTGGTCAATTGGTAGTGTGCTCGCTTCTGAAGAGAGAGGTGCTGGTTCGAATTCCTCCATGGACAAGCTCTTTTGCGTTATTTTTTCCATCACATACGATGAAAAAAATCTAATTTTATTAATGTATCAATTGATATCACCAAACCAACTACAACCCTTTGGTTCATCCTATTCTCGTTTTCTTTGATCGAAGAAAGAACAAGTGAAGCAATAGTACTAATTAGAATGAATGACCTATAGCTGCAATTTTCCTATCTTGAATTCAACGGAATCGATTCCATCTCCTGCTACATTCTCAAACGTACTGAAATTAACTTTTCTTCGATCAAAGAAAACGAGAATTGGATGAACCAAAGGGTTGTAGTTGGTTTTGTGATATCACTTTGATAGATTAATAAAAGTAGATTTTTTTCATAGGTGATGGAAAAAATAACGCAAAAGAGCTTGTCCATGGAGGGATTCGAACCAGCACCTTTCCCTTCAGAAGCGAGCACACTATCAATTGACCACTCGAGCCGTTGGAAACGTTGCGCAAGGATGTTCTTATCCCAACCACGCATTTTCGTTTTCAGGCTCTAATTAGCCGCTCATTAGCATTTAGGAACTTTTGAAAACACTTTTCCGCCTTTCATGGCAAGTCCAAGTTTGGCGTATCGAAATTTAAAAAGCTCGGCGACAGTTGGTGAACCTCCCTTGTGAGCAAGATCGGTTCAAGTGGAGTGGTGTTTCATTGAATATATTTTATAAGAATGAGAAAATGGTCTGGAATATGGATCAAATTCGTTGTAGAATATAGGGACGATGTCAGTAGGATAGTTGGCCAGAGCACTATTATTGTGGGGCATTTGGTGGACTGAGGTCTCAACGAGATTACTTGAGAAGGATGGGATTATGATCAGCGATTGAAGAGACTCATTTTGCTTTAAAAAATGTAATTATGATTGAGAGAGAGACGGTAGAAAGAAAGAAAAGATACGTGAGAAGTGTGGGAAGCTGCTGCCCAGCGAGCAGAGTAGCTCTCTCTCTATATATATAGGTGAAAAAATATAAATAGGTAAGTGGGCAGTGAGAAGTATGACTGATGGCAGACAGTGAACTGCGGTTTCACAGATGCTAGGAGAACCGACCGAGAAGATGATCAACAAGGGATGTTTCCTGTCTGTTCAAAATAGAAAAAAATACTACTGGTCTACTGTAGTTTTCACGAAGGAGAATGCACTGGTTGGAGACGGTGGAATGGTGTTTCAACGATCCTATCTCTGCAGAACCGGCAATTGACCAGCGATGTGAAGTAGGGTTCCGTGAAAATCTATTCATAATTGAGAAGAGCGGTTCGAAAGATAACGATAGTGCATGCCATTAGTGTTGCCGGATCGATCTCTCCGTTCGGCACACTCTCTTGCTGGTCGGCGCAGCGAGATAGTGTGCAGAATGGAGAAGGCGATTATTCGATCCGGCAACTCTAATCGTCATCATTAGATTTTCCAGAATGTGGATTGGCGCTTCGCGGGGGCTACGTGATCAGAGGTGGAAGCCTATGAGCGATTTCGAAGTTGATTCTGTGCAAAAAATAATATCACGAATGAAAATATTAATTCAGAGAAAAGGCGAATAGCGGATCCCCATTAGGGATGGCGAATGCAGAGGGCGCCCTCCTCATTCCGCGTACTCTCTCGATGACCGAGCTGCGTAGAGAGTGTGTGAAATGAGGAGGGCGCCCTCTGCATTCGCCATCCCTAATCCCCATCACTGTCGCAGGTAGTGTATTGGGGTTTCAGAGCGGGTATGTGATCAGAGTGAGAAAGAGATCACTAATTAACGCGATGTCAAACGCGGAAAAAAACCAAACTATGAGAAAGTAGTAGCTCGGAGATGGCGGACCCGCTGGGAGGTGGTTGATTGGGGTTTCGTAGGGATTATGCGGGTAGAGCGGGAAGGGGATGGGCAATGAGATAGACAAATGTTGTTTTGAATTAAACATAAGAGAACGATAGCGGCAGATCAGTTGGCCCGGATGAGTACAGTCTGGTGCGGAGATCTGTACGGGGATATGGCCAGCGATCGGGATTCGCTTACCATTGCCGAAAGAATAGAAGCATTTTTGGAAATAGTGGCTCTGCGATCGCTGACCTCAGGGAGGTGGTTGATTGGCGCTGCACGGGGGGTTATGTAGGCAGTGCGGGAAGGTGATCAGCGGTGTACTGTTGTTGGTTCGGAGCGAAAATAAAATCACGAATGAACAAATTAATTCAGAAGAGATGGATAGCGCATCGTGATCAATGTTCTAGAGTGTGAATTGGCGTTTCAGAGAGGATATGTGAGCAGAATGAGAAGGAACGATCAGTAGCGTTTATCCATTCGGTATGAAAAATTAAAGCACGCGTAAAATATTAGCTCCGAGTAGATAAGAAGGTAGTACAAACCCCATCCCCATTTCGTGGTCGGTAGACTATGAATTCGTAGGGATATGTGGTCAGAGCAGGAAGCCGATCAGCGATTTGATGACCAACCGAGCAGAATACACGCCATTATGGAGGTTGTTTTGCAGAAGAGAACGATAGCTGATCACCATTTTTTCCGAGATGGTGAATTGCGGTTGCAACGATTCTGTGTGACCAGATCGGGAAGGGGAACAATGATACGACTTCTGATCTCAGTCGAAAAAAAAATTAAATTATGTTTGAAAAGAGCAAATAGGAAGAGGATGATAGTGCATCCTCATCGTTCTATCGTTCTATCTCGGAGATGGAGATTTGTCATTTCGATGGTTCTATGTGGCCAGAACGGGAAGGGGTGATCAGAAGAACGCTCAACAATCAAACAAAATAATGCTTGAAAAAATAATGCATTCGATTCCCGGGGGACCGGGGTGTCAAAGATTCTATATGAGCGGATCGGGAAGGGGGTCAGTGATAGAATCGCGCAAAGCAGAACAATTAAATCATCGTTCAAAGTAGTAGTTCAGAAGCTGAGGATAGTGCATCCTCGATTCCATTCCCAGATGGCGGATTGGGGTTTCGAAGATTCTATATGAGCGGAGCGGGTCGGTGATATGCAATCACTGCAGCATTCGTCGCTAATAAACAATTAAGTTCGATGGAAACAGAAATAGTAGTTCCGGGGAGGAATAGTGCATCGTTCTATTTCGCATAGAGAAGAGAGAGCCAGAGGGGTCGAATGCGCAACGTAGGGCTCTTGTTCAAACAGTCCCCCTCTCCCCGCTTCCCGCTTCCCGCCTCCCTCCCTCGGGGTCTAACTCCCATCGCTCTCCCTACCCTCCACCATCTCTGGACTACCTAGTGTGTATGTCCAATAGCTACTATGCAAATTTCAAGGAAAGTGTGCGGCGAGCGAGAGGGAGAAGGGGAGACTTGGGAATATGTAATCGTACACCACCACCCTGCGGAGGGTTGAGAAGGGGAAGGAAGAAGCATGGTGGTTGAAAGATCAACAGGTAGGGGAGGGAAGTACGATTGGTGAGGATAAAAAGAATATCAAAGATCAGGAATGGGTGCTGAAGCGGGTATAGTCGCCATCACGCTGAGGACTGGGGTTTCGCAAAAGTGTTTTGAGCAGGGCGGGAGGGTGATCAGGGATGTGATCTGGAGATATATGGATAGGAAAAACTCTATTAATTAAACCATCAAGACGAGCAGTAATTCCGATGAGAATTTAAATCGCTCGAAAATAAAGCTTCTTTATTTTGCAGATTGTGTATCAAAATCGCCATGTAAGCAGTACTGAAATTTAATGCGCAATCGAAGCCGCATTAGGCTGCTAAATCTCAAATCATAACGCAAAAAAATAGTTCGAGAGAAATGTGCATGGAGGGGGTTGATCTGCGTTTCAGAGAAGTTATGAGAGCAGAGCGGAAAGATGGTTAGCAATCAAGAAGACAATCAGCTGGCATTTTTTAAAAATAAGCATTTGAGAAAAACAATTGTTCGAATAATAATGCGAAATCATCGCGCGATTTTCCCAGATGATGGCTTCACAGAAATTAAGTGAGCAGAATGGAACGATGATCAGGGATGAAATGAATGTGCATCGCGCTCAGGGGTGTGCAAAATATTTCCCGCGCTCTTCATCATTCATGCGCTCTCGCAGATCAGAAAGACGAGAAATGACGAATGTGGAATTTTTTGCACATTCCTGATCGTTCTATAATATCTTAGCAGAAAATATCAATAGGTTGGTTGGTCCGGAGAAGTCCAGAGTTTCGGAGAGGTTTTATGATCAGAAAGGGAATAACACGAAGAGGATTTTGAGCTAATGAACCATGAATTGAAAGGACGAGGTTGATTGCTGTTTCAGAAACTATGGAAGGCAAAACAGAATGGTATCCAGGATTTGAATCTCTTGTTTCGGTTGATCTAAACTAGCCAAATTCGATCGGATTGAATGGTAGTTTGTTGTCAGAAGCAAGCAATCGATCGCACAATAAAAATTAATAGATACGAAAATCAGAAGTTTGTTGTCAGAAGCAGGACATCGATCGATCGCCCAATAAAACTCCGGATAGATACGAAAATGGACATAAATAGACGGGGGAAGGAGGGAGGGGATAGTGAGGGATAAGAAAGGAAGGAAAAGAAGGAGGAGAGGGCCAGTGATAAGCAGTGTAGTGGAGAGGAGAAGGGAGGAGAGGGAGGACGACTGAGTCAGAAAAGGGAAAATGAAGGAGGGGTGAATCAGAGGATCCCCACGCAATCAGTGACTAGTATGGATGTCGCTTCGGTTCTGACTCTCTCCATTCTGCACACTCTCTAGTCGGTTAGAGAAACTAGAGAGTGTGCAGAATGGAGAGAGCGACAAACGCAATGATGACTAGGCGCGGCTATTGATTATTGCGCATGGGAGTGAGTCAGAGAGATAGCCTATTGTCGAACGAGATACCCGGAGAATTGAAGTTTTGACGAGGTTAAGCATGAGTCAAAATAGTAGCTCAGCAGGAGAGAGTGCAATCGTTGTATCTCCCGGTTTGTGGACAGACAGTGTTATGCGAGCAGTTGTTATGCGAGGCTTGGAACGAGCATGGATGGAAAGCCGGATAGTGTTGTCCATTATTTTGATTAATTTGATTATGTTATTCATCGCTCCATTTCGTAGTCGGTGAACTGGAGATTCGTAGGGGTCATGTAGGCAGTAGGGATGTAATTTCGGTTTTGTCTCTCTTCATTTTGCACACTATCTTGTCGGTTAGAGAAACGAGAGAGTGTGCCGAATGGAGAGAGCTACTCTCCGTTCCGGCAATAGCAATGATCAGTAATTGTATCGACTTGGTCGGCTCCAATAAATACAATAATTCACTCATGGTGTTCATTAGCGATGTCGTTTCGGTTTGGAGCGCTCTCTCTATTCTGCACACTGTCTAACCGGCGAGAGAGTGCGCAGATTGGAGAGAGCCGAACCGAAACGACATGTTCATTTATGAGTTCATAAGAATAAAAGTCCCCGCCATCTTCTTTTTTCCCAGGTAGTGAATTGTGGTTGCAAAGATTCTATGAGAGCAGAACGGGATGGGGATCAGTGATGGAATCAACGCTCCAGTTGAACAATTATATTATGGTCGGAAATAGTGGGTCGGAAGAGGGATTATTGCATTCCCCTCATTCTACTCCCAGATGGTGAATTGGGGTTTCGGAGAAATTATGTGAGCAGAACCGGAAGGTGATTGTTAGAAACATCACTACTTCTACAATCATAATAAGGAAAATAGTAGTTCGGGAGATGAGGATGGTGTATCTTTTCACAGAAGGTGGTTCGAGGTTGCGAAGATTCTATTTGAGCAGAGTGGAAGGATGGTAAGCAATCATACTAGAAGTTGCGAGGTAATACAAACTAGGGTTGGCAAAACGATAACGAGATAGCGAGCCCGCTACCTCGAGGGGAGAGGTAGCGGGCTCGTTATTATCGCTACGCCTCGTTACGTTTATCGCGTGCATGCTCCGTATGCAAATCGGCTCCCTCTCCCTCCTCGCCAAACCCGCCGCACCTAGCGCGCGCCCTCTTCTCATCATAAAGCTATGTTCTTGATTAGAGTTGGCTAAACGATTGCGGGATTGCGGGCCCGCAATCGCGCGTTTCTCTCGCCCCCGCCTAGAGAGCGCTCCTCCGCTCCCGCTCCTCCCGCCTCCGCCTCCTCTCTCAAACCCGCGCAGACTAGAGCGCGGCGGATAGATTAAAGCATCTTCCCTCCTCGGATTTGGCGGGAGGAGGATTGCGGGCCCGCAATCGAGAGGCGGGAGAGACGCGCGATTGCGGGCCCGCAAAGTCCGAATAGCCAACCCTATTCTTGACGTAGCGAGACATAGCGAGGCGTAGCGGGCTCGTTTCCCTCCCCCTCCTCTCCCTCAAAGGTAGCGGGCTCGTAATAGAGAGAGCGCGCGTAGCGAGCCCGTTTACCCCGAATAGCCAACACTAATACAAACTGAAAAGTTTATATTTTAGATTGATTTGATTACTGATGATCTCTTTTTACTGACCTTCTTCTCCATCAGCTCTAATAACATCTCTGAAACACAAATCAACCACCTCCCTGCAACTTTTGATCCCTCAACTATTTTTCCTCATTTAGCAGCCGAAAGCGGATTCCATTGCGGATATAATTTCAGTTCTGCTCGATTGATGTCTTGAAACACCAGACCACAATCTGCTCTATTTTCAAGCGACAACACTTTTCACCTGAATTATTGCTCACCTTGATGGCTCAATTTGTGCAGTTTTATCTATTAACCATCTCTGTGAATTGCATCCCTGGTCACCTTCGCGCTCTGCTCAGAACACTTTTGCGAAACTCCAGTCCACCTTGTCTGCCCAGTTCAATATTATTGCTGAATCAGTAAAACACAACAGCGTGATGGCTTCTACATTCACATAAGCCCCAATCTTGATCGCTGCCCACCGATCCCCTTCCCCCAATCGTACTTCCCTCCTTCTCCCGTCTAAATATGCCCATTTTCGTATATATCCAGAATTTTGTTGGCCGCTGATCGATTCCCTGCTTCTGACAACACACAGTTTTTTTTGCCAAATTGGAATCACTCTCCTGATGTAGCGCTCTGTCTCGCAAGTTAGAGAAACGAGAGAGAACGCGAAAGGAGGAGAGTCGGGTTCAGTGATGCTCCTGATATCGAGCAGCGGCTCTCTCCAATTCGCGCACTCGTTCTTCAGACCAGTGCGAGAGTGTGCGAAATATAGCGAGATTCGTATTCAATCCGGCATACAGCCAACACACTGATTTTCAATCTGATCGCATTTGGCTATTCATTCATACCGGCTGTCTCTACAACCAATCGCTGCTCACCTTTCCTTTGTGCTCTCATAACATCTCCGAAACATTAATCAACTACGTGGCAGCAACTATCCTACCGTGGAGAATATTTGAAATCATAAGGCAGATTTAATTGCCTATTTCTCTTCCTTTTTTATATCTCCTTTTCTGAACTGCTAGTATTTATTTATTTTTTCTTTATTTTCGCTGATATGAGTACATGGGAGCGCTGATCATCTTGCCGTTCCGGAGAGGTCTAATGAGAAGGACGGAAAGTTGACAAGAGATCGTGTTATCAGAAATCATTGTGAGTACAAACTTGTCTGAAGTGATTCTGAAGAGGAGGTAGTGGCATCGCTCTATTTCCCAGATGGTGGACTGTCGTTTCGCATAGGCTATGCGAGCAGGCTGAGAATAGGATCAGCAATGGTATTCCGCTTTCTTCATCAGCTCAAAATATATTCTTTTAAACGAGGACAATAACTCATGCATGCTTAATTTCAATGAGTTGGTTGATCGGTGTCTCAGAGGGGCTATGAGAGGAGGAGGGAGTTGAGGGGGAGGGATACGAGCCCGCTACGTTTCGTTATATCTCGCTACATCAAGAACAGAGCTTTATGATAAAAAAAAGAGGGCGCGCGCTAGGTGCGGCGGGTTTGGCGAGGAGGGAGAGGGAGTCGATTTACATACGGAGCTTGCACGCGATAAACGTAACGAGGCGTAGCGATAATAACGAGCCCGCTACCTCTCCCCTCGAGGTAGCGGGCTCGCTATCTCGTTATCGTTTAACCATCCCTAATCTCTTCTAGGGTTGGCCATGCAAAGTTCGCGAATTCGCATTCCGTGGCGTCTCTTGCGAATTCGCAATCGCGTGGCGAACGTAGGGAGAGACGTTGCGAATTCGCAACGCCCATGCGAATTCGCATGATCGCGCTCAGGGCTTCTTTATTACGAGAGGGCGCGTGCTAGACGCGGCGGGTTTGGCGAGGAGGGGGACGAGGCGCATTGGGGGCCACGTCGGTTCAAGAGCTACATTAGTGGGGGAGCCGGAGCCGTTAAAGCCGGAGCTGTGTTCGGAAAAACCCACACCACCTTGTAGATGTGGTGCTCTCTACGCGAGGCGGGTTAGAGAGAGGCTTCTCTCTCCCCTCTCCCTACCCTATGCCTCCCTTTTGGTCTCAGTTTCTATCCCGTCTCGTGTAGAGAGCACCGCGGCCATGAAGTCTCTCTCTCCGCCCCCAGACTCAGCTTTCATGCTAGAGGGGAATCTCTGCAGAAAATTTTGGAAACCCCTTTTCTGCCCAAGGCAGTATTTGCACTGGCCTGAATCGACGTGGGGCGGAGTCTCGCACACGACAAGCGATGCGAATTCGCATGCGCTCTCCCTCCTCTTGCGAATTCGCGTCTTCGCATTCGCATGGCCAACCCTACTCTCTTCTGCCTGACCGGCGAGAGAGCCAAAACCGAAATTACATCCCTAGTGATCAGTAATCGTATCGCCTTGGTCGGTCCAATAAATAATTGGCTCATTTTGTTTATAAGAGTAAGAATCAAAACCATCGTGATTTTTCCCAGCTGGTGAATTGTCGTTGCAACAGTTCTATTTGACCAGAGCGGGAAGTGTGTCAGTGATCGGAGTGGCGCTCCATTTTGAATAATTAAATCATTATTGAAAATAATTATTAGGACGAGGATAGAGTGCATCCCATCGTTCTATTTCGTAGGAGGTGGACAGCAGTGTAGAAATTTTCATATGAGGAGAGCGGGAAGAGGATTAGTGATCAGAAGTGCGGCCAGTGCAGCAATTACATCATGGTTAACTAATGTGTCTTCTGGCTTCTCTTGGCTTCAAAGAGATTATGAGAGAAGGATGACCATATGGTCAATGATATTATTTGCCTTCGTACCACAAAAACTTAAAACTGCAGGAATTCCTCGAGATAAAAGCGCGTTCGGGTGTGATTATGGAGTGTACCAGGGGTGTGCAAAAAAATTCCCGAACTCCTCGTTCATCATGCTCTCGCCGGTCGGAAAAACAAGAGAGCATGATAAATGATGAGTGCGGGACATTTTTTGATCACCGCTTTGTGCGATCATGGATTGCGCGTAGGTGATTGATTGGTGTTTCAAAGAGAATATGAGAGCACTGCCGGAAATGATCAACGATGGATCAGAGGGTTTGTGGGGGAAATTTAAATCATGACTAGAATAGTAGTTTGGAAGAGGAGGATAACGTAACCGCTTTGTTTCCTGAAGATGGATTGTGGTTTCAGGGAGGTAATTTGAGCATAGCGGGAAGATGATCAGCAAGGGTAGCTGCCTTTCTTGTTTGAAAAAAAGTTTTTGGAAAATGAGTACAACGCCACCGTTGCTCTATTTCCTGAATGACTGCGGTTTCAGGAGGGATTTGTGAGCAAAACGAGAAGGTGATGAGCGGTAGGCGCGAGGCGCGATGGAAAGTTCGGGGGGCGGTTCTGACTCTCTCCATTCTGCACACTATCTCACCGGACAGACAAACGAAAGAGTGTGCAGAATGGAGAGAGCAACTATTCGATCCACGCAATCACTGACTACGCACGGCTATTGTTTACTGCGCATGGGAGTGAGTCAGAATGATTGGCAGCCTGTAGTAGAACGAAATGGAGGTTTGAGTTTTCGACCAGAATATGTGGCAAGGATGGGAAAATGGTCAACAATGGATAGGAGCATCCAGTTGCAAAAAAAACATAAATCAAAATCATAGTTCAGTAGAGGTGGTGCAACCGTTTTATATCCCAGTTTTTGGAATAATAGTTTTATACGAGAAGAATTGAAAGAACACATCGATTGAAACATGGGAACAGTGGTCATTATTTCAGATTGATTTGATAACGGTATTAATCGCTTCATTTTGTAGTTGGTGGACGATCGATTCGTAGGGGTTACGTGGGCCGTAGTGATGTCGTTTCGGTGGTCTGCATTTTCGTCGTGAACGCGTCGTCGTGAACGTAAAATGAAGAAAAAAACATAATGAGAATAGTAGTTCGGGGATCAAGAATTGCATCGAGGTGCTTGAATTGCGTTTCAGAATGATTGTAAAAGCAGAATGGGAAGATGATCAGCGATTTGTGAATCGCAGCTTTGTGAAATAAATATTTGAAGAAAAATCCAGTAATAGTATAGTTGGCCGGGAAGAACAACAACTGGGGATATTGAATCTGGGATTCCATGATGCTGTGCAAGGACAACGGAAAGGGTGTCGGGATTAGCCTCGCATTCGCAATCATCAATAAAATATTATTTCGATTATCAAGAATTGCAAGAATGTGGTTCATTGGCGTTTCGGAGAGGTTTAATGAGAAAACGGAATGTTGACAAGCGATCTAGTGTCCAATTAAATATGGAAAAGTAAAAACTTGTCTGAAAATTAGTAATTCTGAAGGGGGACAGGAATGACACTGTTATTTTTCCTAGAAGGTGGAGATCGGCTTCAGAAAGGCTTTGTGATCAGATCGGGAAGATGTTCGTTGATAGTCCAGGCCTACTTGTTAGATAATTTTTTTTCAAATAGGATATTGGAATTTCGTGAACATAGATTGCGCGGAAGTGGCTGATTGGTGCTTCAGAGAGGTTATGAGAGTTGGTCGAGAATGTTATCAGCGATTAGTTGGAGTTAGTCTGTAGATATTAACAAACAAATGCGATCAGATTGAATGGCAGTGTGTTGCATTGCTGCCGCATCGAATATCGCTCCTTCTCTACTCTGCACACTGGCACGGGTCAGAGTAACGAGTGAGTGTGCAGAATGGAGAGAGCCGCTGCTCGATCCATGTGTGCAGGACATCGATCGATCGCCCAATAAAACTCCGGATAGATACGAAAATGGACATAAATAGACCGGCGAAGAGAGGGAGGGGATAGTGAGGGAGAAGAAAGGAAGGAAAAGAAGGAGGAGAGGGACAGTGATAAGCAGTGTAGTGGAGAGGAGAAGGGAGGGAGGACGACTGAGTCAGAAAAGGGAAAATGAAGGAGGGGTGAATCAGAGGATCCCCACGCAATCAGTGACTAGTATGGATGTCGCTTCGGTTCTGACTCTCTCCATTCTGCACACTCTCTAGTCGGTTAGAGAAACTAGAGAGTGTGCAGAATGGAGAGAGCGACAAACGCAATGATGACTAGGCGCGGCTATTGATTATTGCGCATGGGAGTGAGTCAGAGAGATAGCCTATTGTCGAACGAGATACCCGGAGAATTGAAGTTTTGACGAGGTTAAGCATGAGTCAAAATAGTAGCTCAGCAGGAGAGAGTGCAATCGTTGTATCTCCCGGTTTGTGGACAGACAGTGTTATGCGAGCAGTTATTATGCGAGGCTTGGATGGTGTATCTTTTCACAGATGGTGGTTCGAGGTTTCGAAGATTCTATTTGAGCAGAGCGGGAAGATGATTCTGCAATCATTCGAATAGTTGCGTGGTAATACGAACTGAAAATATTGAGGTTTCCTTCGCTCCATTTCGTAATCGGTTGACTCCAGATTCATATGGGTTATGTGGGCAATGCGGAAAGAGATCAGTTATCGTATCGACTTGGTGGGTTCCAATAAATGCAAAATTGGCTCATGCCTCTATTTTGCAGATTGTTGTGAGGATTTTGTATTCTGTGTCAAAAACGTGATATAAACAGAATTGAAATTTGAAATTGAATCCGCAATGCAAACCGCCATCGACTGCGTCCTGAGGAAAAAATTTGTTCGCGGATCAAAAGTTGCCTGCAATTTCATGGAGGTGGTGGATCTGTGTTTCAGAGAGGTTATGAGAGCAGATGCAGAATACTGTCAGCAATAGTTCGGTCCGTCTTTTTTGTTGCATTATTGAAAAACATAATTGTTCGATTAAGAACGCACGGCCTCCGGAATGCCGACATAAGGCAAGCGGAAAATGTCGCTACCAATCAGGGGAAATCAGGAAAAACGAGTGGGCCTCCAAACAACATACAGTAAAATCCTGACCCTGAATCACGATCATGCGGTGCAAGTGCCTGATTTACGGTAATAATACCCTGAAGACCAAGTTCACTTTGCGATTCGTCGTTCCGGAAGTGAAAATCAGGCAATTTGAACCGCACGCGCAGCGCACAGTAATCACTCTCGCACACGCGTGCGTGATTCAGGCAATTGTTTTGTATTTCATAGTCGCGACATTTTCTGCTTGCCTTATGTCGGCATTCCGGAGGCCGTGAGAACGCCACAGCGAGGAATCGCTTGACTAGGGACCGCAATAGCCGGGAAATAGAAGCCGGATTACAAAACCCTCCTACCGTAATCGTGGTTACGGTGTCTGACTGAAGCCCGCTATATCACCGGTTCGAGCCCCACGATCGACCATGTTTTGCAAGATGGTAGAAGAAGAATCGCGCCCCAACCACTAGTCTCCGCCATGCGCTCCCGGCGGTAGGCCGCCCTGGCCTGGTAGTTATGGTGTCTGACTGAAGTCCGCTATATCACCGGTTCGATCCCGTTTTCTCTTCCAAGGTCAGATGGGCGAGAGATTGTGGGAAATCGAGAGAGCGCGCAAAATAACTGCTCTCTCGATGGGAAATCGAGAGAGCAGTTATTTTTCGAAATTTTGCCCTTAATTAATTACGATACTTAGTATCTCAACACTGTGAATAGCGCAACTTGCTAGTTCTTGAGAAACGCTTACAGTACTCCGTACAATAAAACTTGATAATACCTTTTTCCTCATATATTTTTAGCGCATCGAGGCGCGCCTTAGCTTTCTTCACCAAAAACGTAGCGCTATCCCTCCTCTATCAGAATTCATTGAGCTTTGGTTGCCGAAATGAAGCGAATTTCTGATATGATCAAATACAGAAAATTTGCTTGTTTAGTTTATATTTTTTTGCTATGCGGAGCTTCGCCTTAGTTCTCTATACCCAAACGTTGCCCTTCGCTACATGATTATCTATTGCGATTCAGTTGCCTGAAGGTTCATTAAATCCGCTGTGCCTCGTGAAAATAGCTAAACCTCGTGCACGAGGTTTAGCTATTTTTCACGCGTGATTTAAAACCTCGTGAGTAGAATAGTTTTAAAAAAAAATAGTTTGGGGGGGGGCGGTTCTGACTCTTTCCATTTTGCACACTCTCTAATCGGTGAGAGAGACGAGAGAGTGTGCAGAATGGAGAGAGATATTATTCGATCGATGCAATGATGACTAGGCACGGCTATTGATTACTGCGCATGGGAGTGAGTCAGAATGACAGCTTTTAGTGGAACGAGAAGCTGGGAGGGTTGAGGTTTCGACGGAGTTATGCGAAAAGAATGGAATAATGGTCAACAATTATTTGTTGCCTCCGATTCAAAATGAAACCACGAATCAAAATAGTAGTTCAGTAGAGAAGTGCAGCCGTTGTATCTCCCAGTTTGTCGACTGACAGTTTTATGCGAGGATGTAATTTCGTTTTTGTCTCTCTCCATTCTGCACACTTTCTCACTGGTCAGTGAAATGAGAGAGTGTGCAGAATGGAGAGAGCTACTATCCGTTCCGACAACACCAATGATCAGCAATCGTATCGCCTTAGTCGGTTCCAATAAATAATGCAATAAATGGTGCATGGTATTCATAAGTATCGTCGCCATCGTCATTTTCCCCAGGTGGTGAATTGTCGTTGCAAAGATTCTGAGACCAATTCGGGAAGGGGATCAGTGATCAGATTCGAATGCTGAATGGAACATGGTTGCAAATAGTGGGTCGGTAGAGGCATTCCCCTCGTTCGAGGTGATCTAGAGTTTCGGAGAAGTTCGGTCAGGTCCCAATGTGAAAACTGGACTCCCCGGGCATCCCCGGGCGTCCCCCCGTGTCCCCTGGCCTTATCACGCCTCGGGGAAGTACTAAACCACATTCAATTTGTGAAATTCGGATTCCTCGTGCAAAAATGCACCAGAATCACTTATAGTTAGATTATTTTTGAAATAAATAATTTTCAACTTTTTCATGGCATTTTCATTTTGTGGTCAAAAAGTCGAAAACTCAATATAGCAGAACTATCTGAATATAGCTCTTTCCGACTCATTTTCACTCGTAGAAGTCGATTTTTTAGACCAGAGCTCACCAAAATGTGAAATTAAAAAGTTACGCTCGAATTATTTATATTTTATATTTTGTTGTCACTATTCGCCCCGTTTCCTGTAAAACAACAGAGACCGCGTTCTAAAATATGTAGACATGAATCGATAGCTCAGTATCGCCTCTACCCGACTTTCATAAAATTCAATTTGGTTTATTGCTCCCTCGAGGCGTGATAAGGGCAGGGGGGGAAATATGCGATTATCGATTAGCTGGATTACGGTATTAATGATTTTCGTTGCAGAAGCAGCGTGATAGCTCAGTGAGTTGGAATCGAAAGAGGAAGAGACGGGCGGAATCGTCGGTAGAGGAGGGAATGGAAGAGGAAACGAGGCTATTGAAATTCCGATGATGCAATGCCTGAAAAATAAGAAGGAAATTAGGGCTCACAACACAAACGTTGTTATATATTATATCGTACTTGATTTCGTTTCTAACGATGATAAATGGAGGATACTTGTAATTTGTAAAACAAAGCTACTGTGCGGGCCCAGTGCCTTGAGGTCAGGATAAATATTGTATTGTTGCAGTTTTTGGTGTATTGCCTAGCGTACAAGAGCAGAAAAAATATATAAAGAAAAAGAAGTGGTTAAATGCCAGCCGATAGAGCCGGAAGTGTGGCCGTTAAATAGTTAACGTACTGTTAATTAATGTTTACATCTGGGGAGAAATCACT
Source organism: Pristionchus entomophagus (assembly GCA_036245825.1). Lineage (NCBI taxonomy): Eukaryota > Metazoa > Nematoda > Chromadorea > Rhabditida > Neodiplogasteridae > Pristionchus > Pristionchus entomophagus. The sequence goes on along the minus strand of BTSX01000003.1, from coordinate 30,141,326 downwards.
CTCTTGTTGCAAAAGCGGTGACTCGACAGTGAGAAAGGAGAGGCGAGAGAACTTTAGCGCGCGCTCGCCTGCTGTTGAAGTTATGAGCGGTGGTCGAGTGGTAGTGAGTTGGTCACAGCACCCGGCCGCCGTGGGTTCGATCCCTCTCCTCCGTGTCGGTGAAGACAACAATACCCAATCGCTAAGAACATACATGCGGGATAGATTAGTCTTTCAGAGGCACTTTTGCCAGATTTTTCAGAATTTTCAACCAATATTTAGTGAATCTTTGGGATCGCTCAATGTTCCAAGTTGGTCTCAGTTCATTCTCTTGATCTTTGAGACACTTTGGTTCCTTTTTTGCTGAATGTTTCAAGTCCAATCCATTCCAACTGTTCGGAAATGCAGATGAACAATGATGAAACAACTCAACTTCGGTCTCTGATCGTTAGCTATTCCACGCAAACGCGCATTAGGAAGCCGCTTCGGATTGAAGATCATGACTGCTAGTGATGCCAAATCGAATAGGCACTCTCTCCATTCTGCACACTCTCTCGTTCCTCTACCCGACGAGAGAGTGTGCAGAATGGAGAGGGCACTTTTCGATCCGGCATCATTAATGGATGCCTTTCTCTTTGTTTCCTCGTGTGTTGGTAGTGCAAAGTGCGAAAATTAGAAAATCTAGTCGGTCAGAGAAAGCGAGAGAGCACGGCAAAACGAGAGAGTTTGGCAGCCAGAGATTCGCGCCCAAGCTGCTAATCGCCCGGTTGCATGCGAGGCTGAAATTTTGTGCAGAAAAAGAGACACAGTCTCGGTTCCTGGTCTGGCCGGACCTCGCGGACCAATTGGGCACCCGGCGTACGCGTGATTGTTGGCATGTCGCTGGTAGGTTACTTTTCAAGGTGGAAGTATCCATCATTTGTCAGCCTATTAGCGGCGCCCAAGGATGTAGAGTGGTGCATGTCTTTAAGCGAGGCCGGATCGAATAGGAACACTCTCCATTCTGCACACTTTCTTGCTTCTCTGACTGGTGATAGCGTGTGCAGAATGGAGAGGGTACTATCCGAGTCGGCAGCAAAAAGGTCGAATGGTGCATGCCTTTCTTCATTTTCTCCAGACAAAGTACGTGCCATTTCTCGGATTACTTGAGATGTCTAGGAATAGTAGGTGGACGCACTATTGAGTAGGCGCCTAAAAGGTGAAGTGGACATCCGACAAGTGTCAGTCCAAGACGAGCAACGAACCATTCAGTCCCCGAATAGAGACTGCTAGGGTCGCCGGATCGAATGCTCTCTCCATTCTGCACACTATCTCGTTTCCCTGGCCAGCGAAAAAGTGTGCAGAATGGAGAGAGGCTCGATTCGGCAACACTAGTGACAGATTGACTTATTTCATTTCACGCTGCAGTAAAGATGCAGCAACAGTCTATTACAAGCCTTCTAGGTGATGTGAAGAAGTGCGAAATTCGGTTTTTGGCTCTCTCCATTCTGCACACTATCTCGTCGGTCAGAGAAACGAGAGAGCTTGCAAATTGAGGAGAGTCGGTCTCGCGTAGACATCACTAAAGGATGTCCGAGTACGTCCATCAGTTGTCAATCGCCTATTAGATAGCCACGACTACTTGCAAGTGACTCCCCCTCGTTTCCTATTCTCCGACACTTGCGAAGTTTGTGCGGCTCTCTGAAGATTCGTTACTAAACTAAACTAGAGCAACGATCGCTCTCCTTCTTCACATATTTTTCCCCTTCCAGGTCAGAGAGATGTGCGCATAATTATAGGTGCGATCTCCATTCTTTGTTTTTTTTTCTGTCAGATCCCTCATTTCCGCTATTCTCCATTACAATTCGCTTCTCGCGCGATGTAAAGTCTACGAGATGCCTCGTCTAATGAGTCGTTTTTTCGAGATATTTATGAGTCTAGTTGACCACAGATGCCCTCTCCATTCAGCACACTCTCTTCTCGGTTAGAGAACCAGAGATAGTACACGAAAGCGAGAGACAGGCGCTTCAATTGAGCAGGAAAAGGCTGATGCTCGATGTTTGATCAGGTTCGCTTATTAATTGGGATGTCCTATTCTGAAATAGGCTATTCGCGAAATTGAGAACGAACATGCGGTTCCCTATTTCGATCCTGAACCTTAAAAGTGCACTTGCTTTGTTATAATTTTCGTAAACTCTCTATTTAGCACACTCCCTCGCCGGTCAGAGTGGCTAGAGAGTGTGCTGATTGGAGAGGGTCCTTTGCACTAGTGGTGCCGTTTCGTCTCTCTTCAATTTGCATACTCTTTCGTTTCTCTGACCGACGAGATAGTGTGCTGAATGGAGAGAGTCCTCCTCTCGAATTACCAAAATAGCTCGAAGCAGTCAGGAGACTCTAGTGGGTCGAAGATCGCATTATTCCTGGAGCGCCTAGATTGGACTTAATTTGGAATAAGGATAATTTGGAATGAATTTGCTTGTTTTGCTCTTCGTCTGTTGCACCAAAGAACGGAAAGAGAGAGAAAAGACGAGGCGATTAGAAGCCACTGTTCCTTCCTTTTTTCCCTTCCTCGATGTATTGTCGGCAGTGTGCCGATTTATAATTTTCGTTTCAGAATAATACTTTTCAGAAATAATTTTTCAGCAACGGAGTTTCAGAATAGTCTTTTTCAGAAAAATAAAAGTTGTAAATTTCATTTCAGAATCACTTTTTCCAGAAACCCATTTTCGAGAAATATTTATTTTTCCAGGTATGCAGCGTGTAGCTAAGGACTTTTGCTAAAAGATCAGAGTGGTTTGGTAAGGTGTAACGACCAACAAAACCAATGGCAACGAGAAATCCGGGAAAATGCGCGATTTCGTCGAGTTCAAACGATTCAACCGATAATTACGACATTTCCGAATGACAATCAAGGCTATTCCTAGTACTTCGCGTGGAGCTAAGATAATTAGCGACAATATCAATGTGTTTAGTAAGGTGTAACGACCATTTGTAGCGATACTCGATCAATCAAATGTTTGATGACGTATCACTTTTGAAGCAGAGCTAAAATCAACGAATTCCACGATGCCACTTAATTGAATCATACTTAGGGGGTAGATACGCGATTTAACAAGTGATTGAATAAAAAAAATAGTTGTATCAAAAGAACAAGCAATACAACGAAAATGAAAATCTTGATTTCAGTTTCAGTTGTTGATCCGCAGCGTGGTGTGGTGGGGGTTTCTGTCAATCATGAAAATAAAGAAACTGGTGTCGCGTTTTGCACACTGGAACCCACTATTCTCTCTCTATATTTAGAATGATAGTTTTTGGAAGTTAATTATTCAGAAAAAATATTTCAGAATAACGTGGAATATTTTTTTGAGAAGTGATATTTGAGAATAATTTAACCAGAACCGTCAAATAGAGTTATCATACCCAATTACTAGGTGCGGGATAGTAAATAAATTAAAATAATCAGTATAACATCAATTTCTAAAAAAAACTTAAAAACTGGCTATCGAAAACTGATTGCCGAAAAGGCGGTTCTGGTTAAATTATTCTGAAAAATCAACTTCTCAAAAAAAATTTCTAAAAATGTGGTTCCGGGAAAAAGTTTTTGAAACATATTTTCTGAAAAATTAATTCCATAATATTTTTTCTCAAACAAGAACTTCTGAAAAATAAAATTCTGAAATTTTATTTCTCATTTTTTTTTCAATGTTTTCTGAAAAACGCAAATCTGAAGTGAAAATTCTTAAATAAAAATTATAAGTCGGCACACTGCCGTATTGTCCGTTGCTTATCTCGTTTTATTTTATCTTAATTTCTTTCTTTTAAGATTTCTTTTATCCTGCATTTTATTTTATATTTCTTTTATATTTTTATATTTTTAAAAGATTTCTTTTATCCTGCAAAAGTCTGATTGAAGGTAATAGCATTCAATTAGTAAATGGAGATACGTGATAGTACAATGCCCCTTCAATTCGGTGATAGAGTGTGCAAAATGGAGATAGCAACTAGTCGATCCAGGTTCGCTAGTGTATTTCTCGAAGCGAAGGTTGTTCTGGGAGGAACTGAATCCGAGAATAGGGATGTCGGAATGAAGATCGACTCTCTCCATTCTGCACACTCCCTCGACCACTCGAGCAGAAAGTGTGCAAAATGGAGAGAGTCGATCTGAATTCTGATCTTCCTAGGCGAGAGACAAAATCATTTCTGTTTTGTATCTCTTCGCAATATTTGTTTTTGATTTCGTCTCTGAAGAGATCACATTAGAGACGTAATTTCGGGTTTCAGCACTCTCCTTTTCGTACACTCTCTTGCTCGTCGGATGGACGAGAGAGTGTGCAAAAAGGAGAGAGTGAAAACCGAAACGACATCAGTAGATCACATTATTCCTTATCCGATGCGTGATGGGAGTGATTCCGTCTAATTGTCCGTAACTTCCTGCTTTCTCAGAACTCTGCGAATATCTAAGCAAGCTGTTTGTTCTGCCCGACGAAAAACGTTTCTTTCCAATTTGCATCCTAAACTGTGGGTGAAATTCCACCTCTTAATGCTCGATAGTAATGACGAATCGACTCTCTATTATGCACACTCTCTGACCGGCCAGACAAACTAGCGAGTGTGCCGAATGGAGAGAGCTACTAATCGATCAGGGTTCGCTAATGCGCTACGAACAGAATCATATATGTAGGCAATAGTGATTCCAAATAAGGAAATGACTCTCCTCATTTTCCATTCTCTCTCGTTTCTCTAACATGCGAGAGAGTACATACCAAATTGAGGAGAGTCGGTCTCGATTTGGCATCCCTACTATGTAGACAATGACACAAGGAAGAGGCACGAGGAAATGCCCTTCCCGCGTTCCCTCAGGCAGCAGAGAAAAACAGCGTGTGTTTTGGACAGCCGGCGCATGCCCTCTAGGGTTGTCATTTCGGATTTGTCTCTCTCCATTCTGTACACTCTCTCGCTGATCGGATTCGAGAAAGTTACTAAGAAATAGGAGAACGCAAGTGTTCTCACTTTTTGCATCAGAGTATCCTGCAGGCTTTCTCACTAAATCACATATCTAGCAAATTATTCATAGGGGAACTATTAGCCTTCATATGATGGGTAGAATTTGTTTGCTAATCCGCCATAAACGACCCGTATAATCTGTCAGAAATCTGCGAGAAAAGCTGCGGTACTTTTCTCGCAATTTTTTCTCTGATTCTCTCATTTTTGCGTGCTCTCTTGCATGTCTCTAACCACCTCGTGGAAACGTTCCGGAACTTTTCTCGGAGATGAGCTGCTGGAAAAGTTAGAGAAAAGCGAGAGAGCGTGTGTTTGCGGAGAGGGAAAAGGGACATGAATCAGGGCTAGTGTATCTGCCCTCTCTCCTTTTCGCGTGTTCTCTCGCTTTTCTCTAACTTTTCCAGCAGCTTACCTCCTAGAAAAGTTCCGGAACTTTTCCACGAGGTGGTTAGAGACATGCAAGAGAGCACGCAAAAATGAGAGAATCAGTGAAATAGTTGCGAGAAAAGTTCGGCAACTTTTCTAGCAAATTTCTGACAGATTTTTTTCGAAAGATTTATTATTGAACTTTCCGTTCGTCTAGTTCTATTCTAGGGTTCCCGATTTGGGCCTGGCCCAAATTGAAGAAATAGTGTTCGAAAATGAGAGAGTCAGGCCGAAGTACGACCGCTTTTCGTGCCGAAATGGGCAGGAATGACTCGTTTCGGTAACCCTACTCTATTCTCGGAAGGAAAACGGAAGAACTAGTGTGTTATTTCGGATGTAGACAATATCCGAAATGTCGGATATTCGATATCCGACATCACTACGAAGAACCTCGTGGGTGTGCGTGCACTCTTGTGACGTCTAGCTCTCTTCATTCTGCACACTCTATCGTCTGTCAGCTCTGCGAGAGAGTGTGTGAAATGAGGAGAGGCGGATTTGTCATCACTAATGCCCTCTCTTTCTGTCTCAAAGTCCTCCAAGCATTTCTTCCTTATTCGCATCTATTGTGGGGGGATAGAGATGCCAAATCGGATTCGACTCTCCTCCTTTTGCGTACTCTCTCGTTTCTCTAACCAGCGAGAGAGTACTCGAAATAAGGAGTCGTTTCCGTTTTGAGATCACTAGGGGGAAGAGATCACATTATTCGTCTCAATAAGAAGGGCTATTAGCCGTCTGGGCAGAGAAAGAACGTCTCTTGTTCTACTTCCCGTTCGGTATTGGGCTCTCCATTTTGCACACCGTTTCGTTTGTATGACCGGCGAGAGGGTGTGCAGAATGGAGAGACCATCTATTCGAAAAACTCGACCACATTGGGTGTTTTGATCCTCATTGTTCTAGCCGCAGCATTCCATTCAGCGTATTTCCATGAACGCATTTTCCAGCGCTCAATTATGTATTGCTTGAATGTCTGGAGCGTACAGGGAAATGGTGACAGACTGAAAGCTGAATGTCTGACACTCGTTCGACCAGACGATCGGCGAGCATACCTGCGGCGACCCGTTCTACAGACTCCGCCCACCCTCCTCTCGTTCTAACCCGTCGCGCCTAGAGCTCGCGTCGCCTATAAGAAGGACGGGTCGCCGCCAACTAAGATGAGTCCTTAGAAATCCCTAGGGACATTTGCGCGTAGCTATGTCGGCGAGAGCGCGCATGGAACGAAGAGACTGACCGCTCAGCCTGTTAAAGGTAGTTTAACTATTATTGAATCACGGAAGAGTACGAAAAGTGGATTCATTTAAATTCACATTTGTCAAAGAGCTGTAAAGGGCGAGGAACTAATTGGCAGCAGAACAGCAGGGGCAAGCGTGCTGTAGACAGGCAGCGTGTCCTTCAGTGACTTTTCCTGAACGATTCAGGAAAGCCAGGCGCAGTATATTTGGCGCTGATGCTGAAAGGGTTGACCGAGAAGGAACTCTCTTTGACTCATCGGAAGAGGAAAACAGCGTGTGTTTTGGACAGCCTGGGTGCCCTCCTTTCAATTCCCTTCCTCATTATGCTTTCGTGGCTTCCTCCCTAATTCGCATCTCCCTTTTTTAGAATAGATCGCGATCAGTGTCCTCTAGCTTTGGAAGCAAGGCTATAACTGTTTTGTGATGTTAAAATAGGCGAAAAGATCGGACCTTTCTTTAATTTTTTTTACACAACATCGAAGATCCGATCTTACCGCTGCTTTTAACACCACATTCGAAACAACCCTTATCTATTCGCTAACAATAGAAGAGCTAAAAACGTGGACATTTTTAAACTTCTGACGCTCTGTCGAATGGTTTGTCACTTACCACTATTCGTTGACAAGGTCATGCCATTCCCTTGTAACTGAGGCGGTCTAACAGGCGGAACTCTCTCTCTGCGACTCTACTCGGAAGGAAAACATGGTGTGTTTTGGACATCCGTCTGTCCTCTCACCGCCTCCCTCATAGAGTGGCTCCGACGTAACATCCGTGTGTTTTTCTCAGGCACTCTTGTCTCGGTGCGTTAATTCGATGATCAGACAGTTAGAGAGAGTGTGCAAAATGGAGAGAGTCGCTACATCACTGGTCAGAGCGATGTGAGGAAGAGTCATAGACTTCTCATCAGACATTCCTCGTTTAGTCTCCCACTCATTTCCCTGTACTTTCAAAGCGTAATTAGCCGCAGGTGCCTACGTGGCTTACAAAGCGTGCTTATTTGTGATGCCAAATCGGAAACCACTCTCCTCGATTTGCGTGATCTCTCGCTGGTTAGAGGAAAGGGAGAACATACGAATTGAGGAGAGTCGGTCTCGATTCGGAATCCCTAGACTCTACGTGTCTTGAGAGGCGTGTTTATATTGCGCTTATGACGACTGTTTTGCACATTCTCTGCACTTGCCAACTCTAATTATCACCGGAAATTGTGTCAGCGTTCATATTTTGAGGGCTGCTCTGCGGAAATGATGTGAATATATTGATAGAGGGTGGCTCATCAGACATTCTGTTTTAGTCGCACAATTTCTCCGTACATTTCAGCAATACGTAATTGAAAAGTGTCTATTAGTGTTGAAGGATCAAAGACGGCTCTCTCTTTTCTGCGCACTCTCTCGCCGATTCGAGAGAGTGTGCAGAATGGAGAGAGATCGATCATATTGTTGCTTGTTTCTCTTACCGGGAAGAGAATGAAAGTGCGCACAATGAACCGAATACCATTCGTTCCAGTAATAATCACTAATTGACACGGCGTTTTGCAGCGAGAGAGGAGCGAGAGAGGAGAGAGCGGTCAGGGGAATGACGAGAGAGCATGCAAATGCGAGAGAGTGCGCAAAGGTCTCACCACGAAAGCGCATTTGGCGTTTTGCCAATAGAACGACGTGATTGACGGGTGTATTTGCACTGGGCTTCATTTAGACTCGGGCTGACGTGAACTGCTTTTATGAGTGAGGGTGGGGTTTAGGGTTCCCGATTTGGGCCAGGCGGCCCAGGCGGCAGAAATAGTGTGCGAAAATGAGAGAGTCAGGCCGAATTGCGACCGCTTTTCGTGACCAAATGGGCAGGAATGACTCGTTTCGGGAACCCTAGTGGGGTTCATCAGACATTCTGCATTTGTCGCATCAAACTCTAGGTGCTGTGAAGAATTTGGCGGAATTAGCATTCATCGCAGACAATTGACTGTGTTTTTTCCTTCCGAAACCGCTCTTCCTGTATTTTTGACGAATTGACTATTTGTAGATGAAATACTGCGAAACGTTTCGTCCTATATAAAGGGCTTCAAGTGGGGCTGGCTATCGCTAGAGATGGCCTCTTCATTCGGAGGAGCAGTCTTCGCTAGTTTCCAGTAGTGGTTCCTTCCGTGCAGTGTACCAGCTCTCTCCATTCTGCACACTTTCTCAGCCGTCTGACTGGGAAACCGATTAAAAAATCCAGCAAAACTGTCTTGGCTCAACAATTTGCTTCCTGATTCAGCGGAGGCCTCATACACATACCTGTGCGAGTGGTGTCCTTGCGGCGACCCGTTCTTCAGACTCCGCCCACTCTCTCAAACCTCCCTCCGCTCTCTCAAACCCGTCGCGCCTAGAGGGTGTCTCGTCGCCAAAATAAACGACGCAGTACTCCTCCGCCTCGTGTTCTTAGAGATCCCTTGGGACATTCACGCGCAGGTGTGCTCATACACACCATCAAGAGGGACCATAAATAACTTTTTTTCGCGTGTTTTCATTTTCGATCTGAGAAGCAGCCTTCACTAGTCTCAAGCACGCTCTAGCGTGAACAATTAACAGTTTGTTGTTGATGGCGCCTCGTTCTTCGTTCGTTTTTATTCTCACCCTTCTTCTTATTTCCCTCGTTGATTCCATCAAAACTCGGTGAAATGCTCAGTTAATGTCTCTATAACTTGTAGTGATGTCGGATAGTTGCTCTCTCTGTTCTGCACACTCTATGGCACGAAGAAATGTAGTGTGCAGAATGGAGAGAGCAATAATTCGATCAGGCATCACTAATCTAACAGCAGCAAAACCACCAATACAGTGCATCTAAGCATAAACTTATGCGACTTCAAGAAACGTTTACTTGTTACATACCGTCTATAAATTCTACTTCTCCTCTCCCTAGTCGTTCATCAACTATCAGACAGGCGCTGCAGCATGTCTCAATCTCTTTCCCTACCACAGCGACATGCGGGGGAGGCTCATTTGATTCCTGCGAGACTATTCCTTACGACGCGCCATCTCTGCTCTCTGCTATCACTCTCTGGCTCTCCGACTTGTCCGCTCTCCATTCTGCACACTCCCTCTTCGCTCGCAACTCTTCCTATAACGGCGTTTTTGCTCAATTTGTTACTCACTTTTCCTAGTTTTCTTTCACCGACCCTTGTTCTATCATAAATTCCTCTCACTAAAAGAATCGCTTGACATGACTTGCGATGCTCTATTTACGCTATCGGTTTGAATCTATTCCTCATCGTGTTGTTGCCTCTCTCCATTTTGCACACTATTTCTTGTCTGCTCCTCTCTCGCTTCTCTCGACGATCTATGATGCCCCGACGACTGACAGTCCTATTTCCGTCTCGCGTAATTTTCTGTGATGTCTGACTAGTGAGAGAGTGTGCAGAGCGGAGAGAGTCTCTAACCCGGCACAGTCTTCTTTCTACACAGCGTGTCAACGAGGAGAAAAAGGGCAATTTGCATGGCGGAGGCCTTGCGTGTTCCATTCCATTCGGGGGTAATGGGAATGGTGAAACAGATGCGAAATGACAGAGACGAATGACAGAGAATTGTAAGTGAAATAACTAAAAAAATAGTTATGAATTATGTAAATGTGATACACCAAAACGGTTTAGTAATGAGTGAGGAAGCTACTCCTATAACTTTGTAAGTTTTTATTAGCTTACAATCTCTCTGTGAGCGTTTTGCTAATTTTTCAACGTTCACTTGGGAGTAACTCGGTGAATATTTATGGAAACCCAGGACATATTATTATTTTCTGAATCTTCATGAAAAGATCTAACTTTCGTGGAAAAAACATTCACAAATTTGTGTTGTTATACATAAGATATTCAAGAAAAATTGACGAAAATTCAAATATCTCGAATTCCATGAACAAATTTGAAAATATTTTTCCCACGAAAGTTAGATCTTTTCATGAGGATTCAGAAAATAATAATATGTCCTGGGTTTCCATAAATATTCACCGAGTTAATCAAAAGTGAACGTTGTTAAATTAGCAAAACGCTCACAGAGAGATTGTAAGCTAATCAAAACTTACAAAAATATAGGAGTAGCTTCCTCACTCATTACTAAACCGTTTGGGTTATCACATTTACATAATTCATAGCTAATTTTTAGTTATTTCACTTACAATTCTCGATTCGTCTCTGTCATTTCGCATCTGTTTCACCATTCCCATTACCCCCGAATGGAATGGAACACGCAAGGCCTCCGCCATGCAAATTGCACATTTTCTCCTCGTTGACACGCTGTGTTCTACTCTCCATCGCGTAAAATCTCTCCCTTTGTCTGACCGGCGAGGGAGTGTGCAGAATGGAGAGAGCGCTGCATGTCTCGTTTCCGCCATGTGGAGGAGAGATTCCCCGGCGTTCTCTCTTTTCTCATCTTTTAGACTTACCCTGTGCAATTTGGAATGATCTTCTGGAATTTGCATCTATCCTGCCAATTTGTAACGTGCGCGTGTTCTCTTGATACTTTGGAGGCAAAAGTAGTCGTTAGGTGGGAACTCTCGAGACCGCCCTCTCCTCAATTTGCACACTCCCTCGTCTGTCTGACCGACGAGATAGAGTGCAGAATTGAGAGAGTCGACACCTAATCGGCGCAACTGGAAGGAACTCTCTCGAGAAACGCTCGTATGCCGATGTTTCGCACTCTCGAAAATCATTCGCTCCTAATTGTGTTGGATCTCTAGTAGCTTTGCCAGATCGAATAGTACTCTTTCCATTCCGCACACTCCCTCACAGGTCAGAGAAACGAGAGAGTGTGCAGAATGTCTAGTGTCTTTGCAAACTTCTGGGCTCTCTCCTTCCGTTCTCACAGCGTTCCGCTAGTATCTCACAGAAAATTTGCAAAATTGTACCGAGAAACGTGCCGCAGTAGGAACTGCTTGCCTCCTAATTGCTTCGGATATCTAGTGTATCTGCGAACTAGTATTGTCGTTTCGGTTTTCGACTCTCTGTGCCAAATCGGAGAACGACTCTCCTCAAATCGCCTGCTCTCTCGCCGATCAGAGCAACGAAAGAGCGGGTAAATTGAGGAGAGACCGTTTTGTCATCACCCTCGAGCCCCTATAATGAGCCGTGTCGTGCCTGCGTGAGTTTGATCTGTTGAAATTCAAGAAAGAAAGTAAGAAACGTGCCATAGTAGAAAATTCCTGCCCCCACCCCCCTAATTGCCTAGGATCTCTAGTTCTCAGGGAACTTCTGCATTCTTCACTCTGTTCCTCCATCGGGCTCCTTTCTAGTAGTGATTCGAGAACGACTCTCCTCAAATCGCGTGCTCTCTCGTTGGACAGACAAACGAGACAGTGTGCAAAATGGAGAGAGCTACTGTTCGATCCGCTATTCGAAATCATCCGGATTGTGTAGGATTTCTGGTGAACTAACTCTAGTTCCGCTTTCCCGGTTCTCCAATTTCAAAAAGCTTGCGTATTTCGTCACTTGATCTCAATACAATTAGATAGTCCGCGGGCCAAATACAAGATCCCGTGCAAATTTTGATTTCGCAGTTTTCGCCACTTGAAAGTATCCTAATTGTGCTGGATCTCTAGTAGAGATGTAAATTCGGTTTTGGCTCTCTCCATTCTGCACACTCTCTCGCTGGTCAGAGAAACGAGAGAGTGTGCAGAATGGAGAGAGTCGAATATCAAAACGACATCACTAATCTCTAGTCGACTTTTGCTGTCCTTCGCACTTCTAAGCCAATTTGAAAAGTCGCGTTTCGTTCTGTCACTTGCTGCTCTGGATGATGAAATTAGTACGTGCTTGTGATGGCTAATCGGAATTCTCGTGAATTCTAGGCTGTTCTAGTGAACTTATGTCTCTCAATTTATACCTTTTTTTCTCTCATAAAATAACTCAAATTTCAATGAGTTGTCACCTGCTGCTAACACTGCTTGAAATTACAATAGAAAATCGAGGCGAAAGGTGAAGGGGATAAAGTTGCGTGTGCACTGGGGATTCAATTTCGGTTTTGGCTCTCTCATTCTGTACACTATCTACTAGATATAGTATCTAGTCAAAGAAACGAGAGAGTGTGCAGAATGAAGAGAGTTGAAAACCGAAACGACACCCATATTGTGCACGATCTCTAGTGAACTTTTCCTTCGTCCGCACTTTACTCCAATTTCTTCAAAGACGCGCGTTTCATTCTGTCACCTGCTCTCAATGAGATTAGTGCGCTTGTCGTCAGAAGAAAGATTGATATTTGAGCCGAGGGAGGAACCTCGTGTGCTAGTAAGTATGAGGAAGCGTTTCTCCATTTTGCACACTCTTTTGCCGCTTCAGTAAAGATGCTGCATTCTTCAGTAGACCACTCCATCGTTAGACATTATGTTATTGGCATCATAAGATTGATGTTGGGGCGTAACTATGCGTCGATTGATGATCTCTTGCTCTTTTAATTCCGCACAATTTCTCGTTTCTCTTACCGGCGAGATAGTGTGCAAAATGGAGAGACTGTCAGCACAACATACTCTTTTTTTGCAATGCAAAGAACAATCGTGACCCCATCGGCAATAGAAACTTTGCGTATCCTCTTCGCTCTTCCTTAGATATTCAGCGCTACATGCAACCTTCATAGTACGTCAACATTATTTTTTATTCTGCCCCCCCCCACAATATAATGACCTCATCTACGTCTCTTCATTTCCCACCCTCTCTCATTTCTCTGACCAGTAGGGATGAAATTCCTACTTGGGCTCTCTCCATTCTGCACACTCTCTCGTTTCTCTGACCGATGAGAGTGTAATTTTTTTAAAGAAACGTCGCGTATCCTCCTTGCTCCCTGCTTAGAGATTCCATTTCTTATTCTGACTACAATTCAGGAAGTCGCAGACCTTTTTAGTGCGAGCGCGAAAGGGTGGAAAAGTTGGGCTTGACTTAGACTGCCGTGGACTTGACTTGCTAAATTCTACGAAGCTGCCGAAAAGTGCAGATTAGTGTTGAGTGCAGACGTGCTTTCCTGCCCTCACCAGATTTCGGGGGTGTCCGAACTATCTCCATTTTGCACACTCTCTCGTCGGTCACGGTCAGAGCAGCGAGAGAGTGGGGAAATGAGGAGAGGCAGAGTCCACGAAGTGCTTGCTTGGCCTAGTGCATTTTATGCACGCGAAAGAATTTTCTGGTTATTCTAAGATTTATTCTCTGGTAGTAAATCCAGTCTAGAGCGGCTGCGAAGAAATCACCTGCTCTAGCGCAGACACTAGGGATGCCGTTTCGAATAGCACCTCTCTCCATTATGCACACTCTCTCGGCGGTCAGAGAAACTGAGCTACTATTCGATCCGGCTTTACTAGCGTCGTCGCAATTTCTCGGCCTGAGAATTACCCGGTTATTCTTTGATTTATAAGATATTCAGTCTAGCAGCTGTGAAACGGACGAAATTCTATCCCGCTCTCTCCATTCGGCACACTCCCTCGTTTGTCTGACTGATGAGAGAGTGTGTGAGACGGAGAGAGTCTCGAGATACTTCCTCCTTGTCATAACGAGGCGAGAAATTGTTTGACGCCTGTCGCGTTTCGCGTTTCGTTTGTTGCCCCCTCAGGCAATTATAAACGTGCCTCGTAGCATAACGAGAAGTGCATACACTAGGCGCATCTTCTTTCAACATTTGCTCTGATGAATTCGGCTTTGTTTTTGTTTTTCGTGATTTTTCACATCTTACTCAACTCGAATTGCTCTTCCCCAACCCTATTACACTTTATGGATCATCTGAAACTCATTTGATTCGCGCGTCAGATTCCGAATTAGTCATATAATTATGCATTTTATTGTCAAAGTGATTTTCGCGCTTCGTTTGTTGCCCCTCAGGCAATTACAAACGTGCCTCCCAACTTCTCTCGAGAAATGCATAAACTATGTGCTTTGCACTAGTGACGACTAGATGCAAACTGCTCTCCTCATTTTGCATACACTCTTGCCGGTCAGAGAAACGAGAGAGCAGGCAAAATTATTAGTTTCGAGTTATTCTACACTAGGCTGCACTAGTTGGTTAGTGTTAGCACTACGAGCTTTGCGAGCCCGCATCCCTCCCCTTCCTCTACTGAGGCTAGGCAGTAGGGCTGGCAATGCGAATGCGATATTGCGAGGTCGCAAAGGGAGGGAGAGGGAATGCGCATCGCATTGTTCTCTCGTGTGCGAGACTCCGCCCCTTTCTGTCTCGCTCCCCTCCTCGCCAAACCCGTCGCGTCTAGCGCGCGCCCTAATCTAAAGAGAAAGTGAGGAAAGCGCGATGCGAGGTCGCAAAGCTCATGCGATGCGCATCCACTCCCCCTCCTCTCGAGTTGAGGGTGCGACCTCGCATTGGAGAAACCATGGGATGCTGCCTCGCATAGGCCGTATTGCCAACCCTACTAGGCAGAGAAATGCGGGCTCGCAATCGCGCGAGCACATTGACATCCCTAGTAGTGGTACCGTAGCGCTTCTCAGCCGTCTCTATATTCTGCACACTACCTCGCCTATCGGATCGAAGGGCTGCTCAAACTAGGCGCTTCTTCTATCAATATTATTGAGAGAAAATAAACCGTTTCACTTGTTATTACGAACGGTCCAATCTACTGTGTTTAGCAATCATTAATAAGCGATGGTCAGCCTTAGTGTTTGTATTAAATCAGTGCATTTCGCGTCCAGGAACACATAGGAGAAAGATCGGGAATATTGGAAAACTAAATAAATAATTAGCGAATATTTTGGTCCGCTCAGAATGGCTACTGTATGATAAACGATCCATGACGTTAACTGAGTTTTTGAATTTTACAATAGTTCAGATGATTTTTAAAAATATTTTTTTCTGAACTACTGCCAGGCGTTTCATTGCTCTTCTCCAACCCTGTCCCTTTTTATGCAACTTGTGAAACTCATTTCTCCCTTCGCTCAATTTTGTTTCGAAATTGTGCAAAAACCCACTAGAAAAGTTGATCGCTGCAGAATTTATGAGAGACCAAGGTGCTAATAATACTTGAACGATTTGCAATTATCCTTCTCTAGATTTGCCTTCTCTAACCGAAATTTGGAATGAGTCTCGGGCCGATGAGAGAGTGTGGGAATTGGAGAGATCCTTCATTCACTTCTAACTCAACTCATCCTTCCCGAACGATGTCTGATTCGATGGCCGATTAGATAAATATTCGCTTATGATTAGGAACTCTCCCCGCCTCCTCACTTATCCTTTATCACTTATATTTCATTGAGATGTATGACCTACTCTCGGCTAGTTGTATCGTTTCGGTCTTCGACTCTCTCCATTCTGCACACTCTCTCGCCTCTCTGACCGGCGAGATAGTGTGCAGAATGGAGAGAGCCAAGACCGAATATACATCCCTACTCGGCTAGATTATGTTCTGACGCTCTTTCCGGTCAAGTCTCTCATTTTTCTGCACTCTCCCGTCTTCTATGATCTTCGAGAGCGACATAGGTCTAGTCGTCCCACTCATCTCAGCAAAGTTCTCAATGACATTCAGTAAGAAGAGCGTGGGTTGACCGATATAATTGTCAATTAGAGATGGCAAATCGGCATCCGACTCTCCTCAATTCACGTGTTCTCTCGTCTCTTTAACCGACGAGAGAGTGTGCTGAATGGAGAGAGTCGGTGCCGATTTGTCACCACTAATTGTCAATTAGAGATTTGCGTTCAGCAATACCGAACATGATGCTTTCGAGAAGTATTCTCAGTGATCGTTCGGAAATTGTGGCGCTCTATTTCTAGCTTGTCCAGCGGAAAAGAGATCGAAAATCATTGGCAATTAGACATTTGCGTTCAACCATACCGAACTTGACGCTTCTCACACCGTATTCGATCGGCAATAGTGGCATCCTAGCGTATGTTGTGTCGGCGAAAAGATCGGATCTTTGCATTCTTTTTAACAGACCCAACATCGAAGATCCGATCTTTTCACGGATTTAAACATCGCTTTATTCAGTCGAGAAGACTTCGCACCGTATCTTCGTTTTTTTTTCCTCGCACCAATTCTTACCACTATTCTCTTCTCCTTTTTTCCGTTTCTCACGCTATTTAGATTGTTGCCTAGCGGAAGTCAGAGACTACTTCTCATTATTTTCTGGTGAGAATCTGTAGAGAATGTTCCCCCCATCTATCATATTAGTTTTCCTTTCTTCTTCTCAAATTCCATAAGTATTTGCTTGTATTCAACCAAATCCTGCTTGTTTTCGTTTTTTTTCAGTGAGAACGAGCAAATTGCCACAATTTCTGGGAATTTGTTGCCTGCTCAAAGAACAGTTCTAGTCCATTTCCGTATCCAAGCACTAGTGATGTCGTTTTCGACTCTCTCCACTGCACACTCTCCCATCGGTTAGAGAAACGAGGGAGTGTGCTGAATGGAGAGATCAGAGAACCAACAGCACTACTTGAAGCGCCGTGTTTGTTTTGCCGGTCCTTATGAAGGCACTTATTCATGGGTTCGAACAATTTTGTTGCGTTAGTCCACGAATCTGGGGATGGGTGACAATTCCGCAAACGACATTTCCACAACTCGACATAACTCGATTTCTAGCCCCTTAGGATCCTGGCAGAAGTGCCATTTCGATCGGCATAACTTCCTCTTTATTTTGACACCTCTGCCAGGATCCTAGGTTGGTTAGAAATCGAATTATGTCGAGTTGCGGAAATGTCGTTTGCGGAAAAAATTCAAGTTGCGGAAAAATTGCGGAATTGTCACCCATCCGAATCTGGGTACATTCCCCTTGTTTTGACAGATATTTCCTTTTCCTTAGTATTTATTTAGACTAGTTCTTCAATTCCTTCTTGTTTTTATCACAAGAACGAAGCCATTTGTAAATTTTCAGAATTTTGTTGCGTTAGTCAATCTGGGTGCAGTCCACTTGTTTTGGCAGATTTTTGACAATTATTTATTATTTCCCAGAATTTATGCATAATATCGGGTACGATTTTAGTCCAAACCAATCTGGTTGCAATAGGGTTCCGCCTCTCTTTTTTTGTTTTGTCAGTCCAATGATGTTTGGGTCCAAGGATAATGATGTCGCTTCGGTTCTCAGCTCTCTCCATTCTGCACATTCTCTCGTCTGTCTAACCGACGAGAGAGTGTGCAGAATGGAGAGAGCTAAACGATATCACTATCCGGTAGATCTAGGGCACTCTCGCGATTCTCGATACAATTTCTCGGGGGATTGAGGTGGAATTTGTCTCCAATAGGTGCCTACAAATCTGGGTGCATACTCTGGTGGTAGCGCAAGTTGTAAACAAGTCAGCTTTTGACTTTACAAGTATAGAAACAGTCTGCGCAACACTTGTATTTTCGCTCTCTAGCCTCCCCCTACGCTAAACATTGTTTACAAGTTGTAAACAAGTAAAACCTGTCCAACAGTTGTAAACAATTCAACATTGTCCACTTGTTTACAAGATGTAAAACATACCATCACTTGTTTTTAAAAAAAATGTAAAAAGCGTAGGGAGAGGGACGAAAACCACGATGTTGCGCAGACTTGTTTCCTACTTGTAAGCTACTTGTTTACAACTTGTGCACCCTCTCCAGAGTACATCATCGTCCATTGATAATTGTGTACTAATGATGTCGTGTCGGTTCTTTGCACTCTCCATTCAGCACACTCTCGCCGGTCATACCGATGAGAGAGAGCAGGCGGAATCAGGAGAGAGTGGTTCCGATTTGTCATCCCTACTGCGTTTCTAAGCATTCCTAGCTACTGGAACGGTTCTAATAATAATAATAAAAATAATAGTATTGCAAGAAAATAAACCGTTTCACTTGTTATTACGAACGGTCCAATCTACTGTGTTTAGCAATCATAATAAGGGATTCTAGGCTTCAGTGTTTGTATTTAATCAGTGCATTTTGCGTCCAGGATCACATAGGGGAAAGATCGGGAATATTGGAAAACTAAATAAATAATTAGCGAATATTTTGTTCCGCTCATCATGCCTACTGTATGCTAAACAGTCCATGACACTAACTGAGTTTTTGAATCTTACAATAATAAATGTTCTAATCTTCTATTTTGCTCTTCTCTATACATTTACTGTTATGGTCACAGATTTCCCTTGCTTCCTACTTCCTTTTTTCAGTCCTTGGGGAGAAACAGTTATTATTGCCGCAATTTACATCATCCTTTACTAAGGTTTCCGACTTTTATTTACGGCAATGCCAATTCGAGTCATCCTCCGAGTTATTTGTGTGAACTTGATTATGTTTCGAATATTTACTCATTTTGCAGCACAATATCTCATCACTCTGAC
Organism: Pristionchus entomophagus; assembly: GCA_036245825.1. Lineage (NCBI taxonomy): Eukaryota > Metazoa > Nematoda > Chromadorea > Rhabditida > Neodiplogasteridae > Pristionchus > Pristionchus entomophagus. Next base: position 30,122,479 of record BTSX01000003.1, on the reverse strand, counting down.
CTTAGTGTGCAGAATAGAGAGCGTACTAGTGATGACAATTCGGTAGTGACTCTCCTCAATTCACACGCTCTTTCGTCGGTCAGAGAAACGAGAGGGTATTCTAAATTCGGAGAGTGAAAAATATTGCTCGTAACCAACCTTGTCCCTTTTTATGGATCTTCTGAAACACATTGTCGGATGCCGATTTGCGATCACTAGAGCGTATTATTCCATCAGAAGTAGTGCGAACCACAGTGCACGGTTGGACTAATTGTTTATTCATAATTCATTATATTGTAACGGATCAGATTTCGCTGAAATGCGAATACTTCGAACTTCCACAGGGACTACCTGGCTCCTTCGTTTAAGGGGGTCTAGTGCGAAATCAACAAAAAACTAAACCATTCTGACGACTAATTCCTTTCCGATTCGAAATCTATTCCAGTTAGTTGTCCTAGTACGGGTTCCTCCACACCATAATCTACATGGCAAAGTCTATCTAAATTCAATTGGCAGTATATATATATATATATATAGATATATATATATAGATATATCTCGACTTTTCCTGCATTGCAAACCCTGTTTTCGCTGCAATCTGTGGCTATTGTGGTTGTCTGCGCCTTACCAGACGTGGCTTGCATCTGACAGAAATGTGATAGCATCCAAGCCAGTCCCAGAGATGCTTTGCTATTGTAACCATATCTGGAGTATTTTGCAGATATTTGGCCAGTCTGCAGAGTGTGCAGAATGGAGAGAGCACTATTCGATCCCAGTGACAGTTGTCGTTTCCACCACCCATGCTTTGTATAGCTCTGCATCTAAGCGGGGAGTGCCAGTCGTAGACATGCTTTGCTATTGTGGCTTCTGCAGGAGAGATTACATTTCGACTCTCTCCATTCCGCACACTCCTTCTTCGGGTAGTCAGACTGCATTTAGCTTCTGCAGGAATGGCTACTGCGATTCATTGGTCTCTTCATTGGTCTCTTTTGTCGTTTATTTATTTAGACTGAGTCGTCTGTGTAAACTTGCGAGCTGTAGACTCAATTTTGGCATGTGTTGTAGTGATGGCAAATCGGCATCAGACTCCCTTCATTTCGCGTGACTGATGAGTGAATACGCGAAATGAAGAGAGTTATCATGGAATTGTGATCCCAACTCCAGACTTGTCTCTCTATACCTTGTGTAGTACAGCATTGTATAAACAGCATGGGGCAGACCGGGAATTACGCTGCTAATAGTACGAAATTCTATCCTTGTGATGGTGGTGGACTTTGTAGGTGTAGGCCACAAAATATCGTACATATATGGGTGTTAGCTGTAGCGACACGGCATTCCAGAGGGATAGGGCGAGAGAAAGAGAGAAATTGGCAATTTCCCAGCCAAAATTTGCCTTGTAACGGGAGCCGTAGCCGTCAAATGGCGTCGTCTTGTCGCGAATGTTGTTTTTTCGTCGGTCCTAGTCGAAAATGGCACAGCGCCGCGCCAATAACAGCCCCATCCATCCATCTAATACACTTACCCCTCCCTATCTTGATTCCTCTCTCGCTCTCTCCATTTTGCACACTATCTCGCTCTGTCTGATGGGCAAGAGAGCGTGCGAAATGAGGAGAGTGTGAGTATCGCTTATCCCCTCTTGATTCCCCTCCATTTGCCTCTCTCCATTCTGCACACTCCTCCGCCGGTTAGACATCTCTTGAAAGTGTTCGGTTGTTCATGCAGTAATCTCTGTGCTTGGGTGTTTATTTCCTTTTTTGAGTGAATTCTTCCGGATTGATTAATCCCACGCTTATGCAATAACATTAAATTTCGTCTGCTCTTTCAGCGGTCGGAGAAACGAGAGAGAAAGAGTGTATAATTAGGTCCAAAGCACCAACGAAATAATAATAATAATAATTAATGCTCGAGCCATTCTGACTGTCAGAGAACGCGCTGCACTCCACGTTTATCGCCGCGGAATGTGTTTCTCTGCCCGGCGAGACAACCTTCGCAGCGGAGAGAATAGTACCCTTCCAAATTGCCTGTTTATGACGCGAGCTTCAACAGCAAAGCTCGAGTAGCGTTCGGCAAAAACGTAGATATCAGAGTCTCGAAATAGGGGCGCTTAAAGGGGGATTCGTAACAGCATTCCCCCGGAGGGGGGAGGGAGCGTACAGTCCTATTTCGGTGTGGTTTCTGCTCTCTGTTAAGAGACGATCATAGATGCGGCTCAGAAAGGACGAAAAGATCAGAAGGATTTCTCATAGAGTTCATGTAACGTTGAAATACTGAGAAGATCGGAACTTCGATATTGAGCCTCTTAAAAATACATCGAGGTTCCGATCTTTTCCGTGTTTTAAAGAGCGTATCAGAGAACCTTTTGATAGATGATACAGGTACAATCATGTTTTGGATGATTGAGAAGACGCTTATAAATCTGCTTCGAAATCGCTGCTTGTTTCTAGAGTTCGAAACACAAGTCATTGTCTCTCTATTTTGCACACTCTCACAACAGATTGAGACAGTGTGCATAATGAAGATACAATTACCCGGAGGATGACGAATTCTCCTTGTTTCCCTGCCCTCTGGTGATCCCGCTAGTCTCGATTAGCCCAGGTAATCACTCGAGACAGGTGCAGTCGTGTAGTTTGAAAGTGTTTCCAGACTTGAAAAGTGACTCTTATTTTGATCCCTTACGTTTTGCAGTAAGTCCCGTGAGCTCGAACAACCTTCTGAAGTGCATTTGTACAGGTGCATTCTCTGCCTAAGCATCGAGAATTTTGCAGTGGTGACGCCGAATCGGAAAGGACTCTTTCGATTTTGCAATCTCTCTCATTGCCCAAAGAAACGAGAGAGCACGCTAATCGAGGAGCGTCCTGTTCCGAGCTCCCATCACTATTTGGCATGGTTAGCACTCGCGAAATGCCCTTGCACGCATTTCCTACCCCGTTCCTCATGCCTACGTTAGTGATCTCAATAGTCTCATTAGTTCAGACAACCACTCTCGAGAAAGATGCAGTCATGCAGTCTGAAAGTAGTATTTCGTGACGAGTGACTATCATTTTGCTCCTTAACGTTTTGGATCAAGTCCCGTGAGTTCAAGCAACCTTTTGAAGTGGATTTCCGCCTCAGCATCGAGGATTTTGCAGTATGGCAATGGCGAAATGCACTAGTTCGAATGTCTTTCGCCGTTCCTCACGCCTACGTTAGAGATCTCAATAATCTCATATGAGCTCATTAGTTCAGACAACCTGTTCAGACAGGTGCAGTCTCAAAGTTTGAAAGGGTATATTTCGTGGCAAGTGACTGCCATTTTGTTCCCCAACACTCGGGAGCAAGTCTCGATAGTTCAGACAACTCCTTGATGCAGGTGCATTCGTGCAGTGTCTGAAGGTGTTTTGCAAGCTTTGTGAATGACGGGCTCGATTTCGCCGAACTATCTGTCTCACCTGTCAGAGTGAGCTCTCTGTTCCTTCAATCTTCCGTCCCTGACATTTTGCTTTCGTTAGTTCATACGCCTTCTTGTGACAGGTGCATTCGTGCAGTCGAAAAGCAGTATTTCGTAAAGACTTTCAGACTGCACGCTTGCACCTGTCTCGTGTGGTTGTCTGCACTGATGAGACTATTGAGATCACAAAACGTAGGCGTGAGGAACGGCGTAGGAACTTCGAGCAAGTGCATTTCACGAGTGCCAACCATGCCAAATAGTGATGGTAGATCGGAATACGAAATCGAGAGAGTCCTTTCCGACTCAAATTTTGCTGTAAGTCTCGTTAGTTCAGACAACCTGCAGAGACAGGTGCAATAGCGCAGTGTCGCGCAGTGTTATGCAGGTTGTGTTAGTGACGAATGGCTCTCTGCTTATTTCGCACGTCAGAGCAGTGTTGGTAATACGGTACGGTTTAGCGATATCGCTACGGCTCCCCTCCAGAAATTTTAAGGTCTCAGGAGGGGGAGACGTAGCGATATCGCTAAACCGTATCGTATTGTCAATACTACGTCAGAGACGCAGGAACGGTTCCTCGTATTTCCTCCGTAGATAGTAGTATTTTTGCAAGGAGAGAGGAGCGTTCTCTAATCGGCACACTCTTTTGCTCACTGTACATAGATGAAGGAAAGGCAACGAGTCTTCATATTTTTCTTCCCAATCAGACGGTGCTAGATAGTGTGCAAAATGGAGAGAGTCAGATCTCTAGTCGAGTCTTTGCTCACTGTAGAGGAAGGAGTCTTTACAATTTCTGCGAAGCATCGAATCCAGAAAACTCGATCTAATATGCGAGTAATGTGCGTGTGACTTTGCCTCCTCGTATAGTTCTCTCTCCATTCTGCATACTCCCTCCAGAGATATTTTGAGGAAAAGCATGTGACTTTGAAGATACTCTTCCTTATGCATATTCCTCTTGATGAGCTATGCGCGACGAGATAGTGTGCTGAATGGAGAGGCGAGAGATTGTAAAGACTCGACTAGAGATCTGACTCTCTCCATTTCGCACACTCTCTAGCACTGTCTAATTGGGAAGAAAAATATAAAGACTCATTGCCTCTCCTTCATCTATGTACAGTGAGAAAACGCGTGTGCCGATTAGGAAACGCTGCTCTCGCAGAATAATAAGGCATTCAAGGAGCAGATTGTGCGGCTCTATTTCGCTTCTACGGCTTTATTCGGAATTTTTAAAAACGCCATTGTGATCAGCGTAGTCGCATTAGTCTCATAGCTGCGCGCGAATGTCCCTAGGGATTTCTAGGACACGAGGCGGAGGAGTACCGCGTCGTTAGCTTTGGCGACGAGACGCGCTCTAGGCGCGACGGGTTTAAGAGAGCGGGGAGAGGGGGGAGAGAGTGGGCGGAGTCTGAAGAAAGGGCCGCCGCAAGGATACCACTCGCGCAGGTATGATCGGGATATGTGTCCTCAGACCATTCCCTTGTGACGTGCGAAAAAGAGAGTCATTCGTCAAGAAAAAATTGAGCTGGTAACTCCATTAGGCAGCGATTATGCGTGTTTGACTTTGAAGATTCCGAACGTAACTGCTTCCTTATACTCCTCATTATATCCATTCCTTGAAGATTCATTGCTTGCTAATGACTCTCTTCTTTTCCCATGCTCTCTCGTTTTTCTGACCGGCGAGAGAGCACGCGAATTGAGGAGAGTCGGGTTCCGATTTGTCATCACTATTGCCCGCTAATGATGTATGATTTTCATTTGCGTAGTTGTTCGCTTTTTCTCCCTGAAGCATCTAACGTTCCAGCCCTGTGTTATCTGCTCTCTCTCTCCAGTTCGCACACTCTCTCGTCTGTCTAACCGTCGAGAGAGTGTGCAAAATGGAGAGAATCGAACAGCATCTTCAAGCATTCTGACACTTTGCCACTGTTATTCGAGTGCGTGTGCAGGAGTCAAAAGAGGGGAATTAATGAGAATAGAGACGAGGAAGAGGCTGCAAAACGGTTGCAAAAAGACTGTGCAGAAACCATAGCGTTTTGCTAATGATTGCGTTCTTCGATTCTTTTCTTCATGTCCTCTATGATATTTCGTTGAATCTCTAACCTAAAAGACCGAAACATCCAACCGCTTCATTCGGAAGTTTCATTTTCTAGACCCATAGGCAGTTTCTCTCAATAGGTCCCGTTACAAACCATGTTTTCTTTAAAATTTCCTCGTCAAAACATCATCAAAAAACATTTTCAACGCTTGACCGCCCCTCTAAAGCACAATGCCCTCCGAGGAAGTGAGCTAGAGTAGAAATATATTTATTACAACTGCGCAAAATCGGTATGGTATCGAGTATGGTTGATGATGTGATCTCCGATCCTGTAGTGCCACTCACACCCCTCCGTTCCGCTTGCTCTGTCGAAATTTAGAGAAACGAAATAGTGTGCAAAAAAAAACGGAGAACCAAAACTGCCCCCGTACTGCTCGCTCTCTGTTATGCTCGGAAGTTTTCGGTTGCATTCTTTTCTCGGAACGGTCTCTATGCCAGGTCTTCCTGTCCGACCTCTACTCCCCTTCTCCGAAGTATTTTGAACGGTTTCTATGCTCTGGCTTCCCCTGCCCTTCTCCGTGTTTTGATCTCTTTGATCATTCTCCTAAATATTCTAAGGCTACAATGCACACAGTGCAAAGCACGGGATCACCGCTCTCTCCATTGGGCACACTCCCTCGTCCGTCTGACCGGCGAGGGAGTGTGCCGAATGGAGAGAGCAGGCAACAATATTTTGAGCTCTTCCTGGTTGCCCCCGTGGTAATTGAGTGAGCGCGCGAGATTTGAATGCAGAGATGTTACTTTGGTTCGATGCTCTATCCATTCTGCACTCTCTCTCGTCACGCTAACCTGCGAGAGAGTGTGCCGAATGAAGAGAGTCGAAAACCTAAAGGACATAAAGAAGCCCATCGTGATTGTTCCCTCCTCTGGAGCTCTTGCCCCTTCCTCATTCGCCTTGATCCATGACGTTTCTCTTTACGCGAAGTTTCTGAAACTTTCGTCCCCAATCGGGCCCCTGGCTCCGCTCATTCCTGATCTGGCTCCATTCTTCTCCCCATATTTATGCCTTCGATAGATTCGCTGCAGCTCATCAATTGTTCTGCCCATTATTCATTAGGTTATTCCCTCCATTCATCACCCTCAACATTTCAACAATGCTCGAAGCTTTCATCATCGTTTCCTACTAGTGGTGTCGTTTCGGTTTTCGACTCTCTTCATTCTGCTCGCTCTCTCGTTTCTCTGACTGATGAGATAGTGTGCGGAATGGAGAGAGCCAAAACGAAACTGCATCATCGTTTCCTATCTTGCCCTCATCCGCTCTCCCCATTCCTGGCCTTTCTTCATTCATTCTATTCCACTTAGACTTTCAAAAGCGACAATCACGGCTATTTTGGGTATAATAGAGGCAACTTGCTTGACATGCGAAGGGTGATTTTTAGCGGTGCCAAATCGGCATCTGACTCTCCTCATTTTGCATGCTCTCTCGCTAGTCAGAGAAACGAGAGAGCATGCAAATTGAGGAGAGGCCAGTCTCGAATGGGCATCACTAGTTGAGGTGCGAATGGTGATTTTACTATTCTACTGACAGAAATCGAATGACCGTTCTCGTTCGATGCACCCGCATGATACACGATCACTGAAACTCAACATCACCTTGATCGCTTTGTTCATTCACGATGATTTCTCGTCCAAATTATTCATTTCTCTCACTTGCACACCCCTGCGTTCTCCCTTGTTTCCCAACCACCCTCATTTTACCCCAATTGCATCTAATAATGCCCTTGATTAGTCACATTCTCACTAGTAATGCCAAATCGGCAACCGACTCACCTCACCTCGCGCGCTATCTCGTCGGTCAGAGAAACGAGAGAGCACGCGAAATGAGGTGAGTCGGATCCGATTTATCATCATTAATTTCTCCCCTTCATAGCTCCTCATTCCAGGCCATTCCAGACCCAATTCTTACCCCCCATAATCACAACTTGGCTTGAATTTTGATCCGTCGTGACACGTTTCGCCTCTCGCTTGTCCAGTCGTGTTCCCCTCATTCATTCCAAGTTTCGTCTCGAGTCCATCCCAACTCATTCCAATTCGCGATTTCCTCTACTTTCGCCTCGTTTGTTCATCGTGTTCCCTTCATTCATCCCAAATCATTCCAACTCAACTCATCCCAACTCATTCCAGGTTCTAGGAAACGATTCGCCCACCATTAAAAAGCAGCTCGCAATCATGGTGAGTGTGTGTTTTTTTTGACATCGCTTGCTCTCTCCATTCTGCACACTCTCTCATCGGTCAAAGAGACGAGAAAGTGTGCAGAATGGAGAGCGAGGTGGGTGCGTGATGTTTTCTGCGTTTGTTTTTTTTGAAAATCTCTCGAAATCTCATGAAATTTTTACGAATCGCGTGTTCCGAGGAGAAATTTGGAGGTTGGTATAGTTATTTTGACTTCGAAAAGTCACCATCATAGCTATTCTAGTTATGGTTCGTGAAGAAACTAGCAGGACTACGTCCTGCTCGTGCCACGTTAGGACGTGATGTGTGAGGTAGACCAATGACCATCACCCCCGTATCATGGTCCAAAACATGATGTGTGACGTCAACCACTGACCATGACCCCGTATCATGGTCCAAAAAGTGATGAGTGATGTCGACCAATGACCATGACCCCCGTATCATTGTCCAAAAGGTGATGTGCGAAGTCAACCAATGACCATGACCCCCGTATCATTGTCCAAAAGGTGATGTGCGAAGTCAACCAATGACCATGACCCCCGTATCATTGTCCAAAAGGTGATGTGTGACGTCAACCACTGACCATGACCCCCGTATCATGGTCCAAGACGTGATGTGTGAGGTAGACCAATGACCATCACCCCCGTATCATGGTCCAAAACATGATGTGTGACGTCAACCACTGACCATGACCCCGTATCATGGTCCAAAAAGTGATGAGTGATGTCGACCAATGACCATGACCCCCGTATCATTGTCCAAAAGGTGATGAGTGATGTCGACCAATGACCATGACCCCCGTATCATTGTCCAAAACATGATGTGTGACGTCAACCGCTTACCATGACCCCGTATCATGGTCCAAAAAGTGATGAGTGATGTCGACCAATGACCATGACCCCCGTATCATTGTCCAAAAGGTGATGAGTGACGTCGACCAATGACCATGACCCCCGTATCATGGTTCAAAAAGGTGATGTGTGAGGTCGACCAATGACCATGACCCAAGGTACATGGTCAAATAATTGATGCTGTTCAAATCATGAATCTGACCAAGCGTCTGACCCACTTGAACAGGTTAGTGTAGGTTTCGATTACGGTAGGTATACGGTAGGTCAAGATTATCGATCGATAAATGATTGATAATAAAGTCAGTTCACGATTCGCGCTTGGAATGGATTTGGGATGGATTGCAAAAACCTACCGTACTTTTGTGACGGACGGACAAACAAAGCAACCAACCAACCAACAAACATGTTGTTTTTGGTCGTCACGGACTTAGTTTTCAACTTTTTTGGGATTTCTTTTAAGAATCTTGATCAGAAAAATTTTGCGCATCTTTTGGCGCCTACACCTTTGCGAGACCGTGTGCCCGTCAAAATCCCTTACGGTTTAATGGTACATAGTTAATGGTGCGTGATGTTTACAGCGGTGTTTTTTATTTCGAGATCTTTGATTCTTTAAAATTTCACTCATAAAATCTGATGAATTCGCGTGTCAGGGGAAGTTTGAAGTACTACAGTCTGATGGTTTTTTTAAACACGCTATCGCTCATTGTTCGGTGCATTTTAGCGTTGGAGGCCTCAATGTTTCTAAAATTACGCTTAATTCTACTGGTATTCCGGTCTGATATAAAAATGCGGGAATTCAAATAAAAGATTGGATCTTTGCATTTTTTAAACAGTCCCAACATCGAAGATCCGATTTTTTCACCGATTTTTAACATCGCATGAAGCGCATTTTTCTGGTATTTTGCTCTCCTGCATCATGAGTCATATGCTATGGCCAGTTATTGTTGGGGAATAGCGATGCCGGATTGAGTAGTACTCTCTCCATTCTGCACACTTTCTCATCGATCAGAGAATCGAGAGAGCAGGCGCATTAAGGAGAGTGTTGACCGCAGTCTGCATGACAAATTGCTGTTGGGTGCACCCTGTTTCCGGCCCAACCTATTTCCATTTCCCTGTCCGCAATAAATTATCTCATTCATCATTCAATGGTCTCTAAAAGCAGCAGTTAAAAGCACCGACCGGGCAGTTCGGTGCTTCTGCTTGCAGAGTGTCCGACATAGTGTTACATTAAGTGTTTACTGCACTTTTAGCTCGAAGGAGTGTGCAGAATGGAGAGAGCAAGGGGTGGTAAAAGCGCCAGAGTGTTATTCGGTGCACATCTATATTCGGCAGTTTGGTAGAGCACAGTTCGCTGAAAACACACGGGGACTGTGGACTGTAGGTCGCTAGAGGTTGAGAGAATAATCCAAGTAATGTTTCGCATTATTGTTTCTGTAGGAATCGTATGTAGAGGGCTCTGAATTTGAAGTGGTCATTGGCACTATCACTCTTTCTATCATTATTATGCACACACTCACAGTGATCATGAAGACTGGATGAAACTCATTCCAACCTCCTCGAAAGGGTCTTCCACCACCAGCAGTGGGAGCGCTCTTTCACATCTGCCAATGATGTATGGTATTTACCAGGAAGCATGTGGACAGTAGAGATATCGTCTGGACTCTCTCCATTCAGCACACTATCTTGTCTCTGTCTGACCACTGAAATAGTGTGCAGAATGGAGAGAGCGCAAACCTCCAAGCGACATCCCTAGTGGACAGGCATGACAATTGTTCATTAGTTCCTGAGAAAACTCGAGGCGACGTGACATCAACAAATTATGAGCGACGACGTGTTAATTGATTGCAAATCGGCATCTGACTCTCCTCAATTAGCGTGCTCTCTCGTTTCTCTGACAGGCGAGAGAGCACGCGAAGTGAGGTGAGTTTTTCCCTCACTTGTCAACGTGCTAATTGATTGGAAATTCTCCATCATTTTCTGCAATTTCACGCGGTTTTTTTTTTACTGTGAAGGCGTTGTTGTTTGGTCTGGCAGATGTCTAAGGCCCTAGACTAAGGGGCTTGTTGGCGAAAAGATGAATTGATGGATGAGAACCTGAATTCTGAGATGAATTCAGAAGAATTCTCACAGATGTTGTTGTCTGGAGGCTACTCGTACTGTGATTTCGGCTCTCTCCATTCTGCACACTATCGCGCCGATCAGAGAAACGAGAGAATGTGCAGAATGAGGAGAATAGGTTCCGATTTTCCATGACTAGAGGCTTCCTCAGCGGCGATTCGGAACGTTTTGAAACCGGAAAAGCAAAGAGCAGACGATAAAAGTAGTTGTTTGCTGAGTATTGTCGCTGAAGGATTGACGATCTCACAGATGCCGACGACAAAAAGAAAAAGGAAGTGGACATTCTTATTCCAGTCTTTATTACCACAATGTATCCACGCTGTTCTCCATGAAGAGGGATGGACTTGGAATGACTCTCAACGTTCTTGGACTGGTTCGTATTGTCGTTGTAGTATTGGCGCCCTAAGGACGAGGAAGTACTGCTCCATCCCAGATTGGCACAATTACCACACGTGCAGCATCTGCACTGCAGAGAGAGCTGTGAGCTACTTGGAATGATTATGACTATTCTTGGAATGGTTCGAGCAAAACTCAACGTTCTCTGTATTGAACTCTCAGTTAGAGGGCAGACAGCTGATCTGGTGAAGGATTACTGTAGGCGTGGGCCTGACTGACGTCATAAGTGTGCTGAACTCGCGCCAGAGCAGCTGTTTTGAAGGATTACGGTAGAAATCCGTTCGGGGATCGTCATGAACGTATTTGGTTCACTGCAACCACAGATATGAGTGAATTTAGAGTATCGATGTTGTCAGCACACATCATGCTCAAAGCTCAGGCCTCTTATGCGGAAATCAACGGAAACCTCAATCTACCTGTTCCAAGCGCACGTATTTCGTTCCAACTCGAGAGCCAAATTCATGCGTGGTTAACCATGCATAATCCGTCCGGACAAACTGTGTGGGTGAAAACAAGGAAGTGGATTTTGCAATGACCGGTTCCGGTTTTATCCCCGAGTGGGTTCATTGTTGGTTCGTACTGAATAATTCACTAGTGATGCAGTTTCGGTTTCGACTCTCTCCATTCCGCACACTCTCTCGCCGGTCAGAGCAACGAGAGAGTGTGCAGAATGGAGAGAGTCGAAACGACATCACTAGTGAATAATTCACGAGTTGCCCCCCATCAATCTTTCGCCTCGATTCAGTCCAAGTGCTCAATCTTATTCTTGTCTGCGTTGAAATTTGAGAAATGAGTCCAGTCCGATGTTTCGGAAACGTCGGAAGTGTGCTGAACACGCGCTGGCGCAGCGGATTACGGTAGAAATCCGTTCGAGAATCGTCATTCTTCAAAGCGGAGATGTAACCTGTAGTGTATTTCGTTCTCACTGACTACTGTGAACCCAGAGACGTGAGCGAATTCACGGTAATGATGGGTTCCAGATTTCGTGCTTATTGAACACAAATGGGCAGCTACGAAGGAGCACTGCGAATTCCAATTCGGTTTTCGCTCTCTCCATTATGCACACTATTTCGCATGTCAGACAAACTGGAGAGTTTTCGATCCAGAATCACTAAGCACCAGTAGAACCGGAGATCAGGCCTGAGTGTAGTCGGTTGGGTGCTTTTTAGTTGCTTACTATCACAATTGGTGTTCTTCAGCATTCCATATCCACCATTTTCCTGATGTAGACAATCTGAAACGCATACAATAGTAAGTCATTTGTGTTCACCGTGGATCCGTTATAGTCAAGAATTTTATTCGAACCTTCCGCTTCGGAAGACCGACGAGTTAACCGTAGATCAGACTCGAGCTGATTAGTTGCTTATTATCCCAATTGGTTTGTCTCCCACCCGGCACCGATATTCCCTACTCGAAACTTGTTAATTGTCTATTCATAGTGGGTGCTGGTGATGGCGTTTCGGTTTACGACTCTCTCCATTCTGCACACTCTCACGTCTGTCTGATCGGCGAGAGAGTGTGCAGAATGGAGAGAGCCAAAACCGAATTTACATCTCTACTAGAGATCCAGCACAATTAGAATACTTTCAAGTGGCGAAAACAAAAAAAACCGAAACACCATCCCAATTGTCAATTCTTAGTGGGTGCAGACCGGAATAGCATGGTCCTGTCCCTCCACTTTTCCGCTTCGGTTGTCGAAAGAAGTCCCTAATTCTTGCATTTGCTCTAATCGCCCAATACTCCGAACTATATCTTGAGAGGAAGCAGTATAACTCGAGCAAGCAAGCTCAGACTCCCCATAAACGATCTATTACCTCATAATAATGAAGGTTATGAGGGCAATTCCTTCCGATTTGCTTACCTCAGCCTCACTCATGGCCCGGCTATTCACTATTTATGAGGAGGAAGCACATGTATGTGCTTCACAAAGAACAGCCAAACTCGTTGACTGAGTAGGTATGCATGAAAAGTGAAGAAGGAGGGGGTCGAGAGGACTTCGTCTCTCCATTCTGCACACTCTCTCACCGGCTAGAGAGAAGAGAGAGTGTGCAGAATGAGGAGAGCAAGCTCTGCGTCACCTCTAGTCGAGAGGGGTCGAGAAGGGGAGATGAGGAAGCAGAATCATGGTCGTATTTCATAAACCCTTCTCTCTCTCTCACCCCTCTCCTCACCGAGGGCTGAGATATGCCTCCGATAGCATAGAAGATGCTACGATCCCATAGGGAGCGGAGCTTACGGGTCTCGTGGTGCCTCGGACCGGAGGTGTACTTTGTGCACTAGTGTTGTATTTCATGAACCGTTCCCTCTTTCTTCCGCTCTGACACGGCCCTATCGGCAATCTCTTTCGAAAGCCGGAATATCCTTGGTGCTAAGTAGTGATGACATCGACAGTCCTCATTTCGCGTGATCTCTCGTTTTTTGTTGTTGCGAGATATTGTGCAGAACAGAGAGAGTCAAAACCGAAATGACTGCACTACTGACCACAATGCAACAATGGTGAATGAGGTCGAGAAGGAGAAGAGGGAAGGGAAATAAGCGTCGTATTTCATAAACCGCTTCCCTTTCTCCTTCCTTCTGACACAACATCCGTATCTTCTTCACCCCCAGGGGAGGCGAGAGGTGCACAATAGTGATGTATTTTCTCGGTCCTTGCACTCTCCATTCTGCACACTCCATTGTCTCTCTGATCGACGAGAGAGTGTGCAGAATGGAGAGAGCTACTATTCGATCGAGCAACACTAGTGCACAAGGTGCATCTCTGGTACCACGAGATCCGTGAGATCCGCTCCCTCTGGGACCATAGCATCTTCTAGCCTATCGGAGGGATATCATGATCCCAGGGGAGAGGGAGGAGAGAGGTGAAGGAGGTGTCATCTATCACTGCTAGTGCTGTTATTTCGGTTTTGACTCTCTCCGTTCTGCACACTATCTCGCCGGTCAGAGAAACGAGAGAGCACGCGAATTGAGGAGAGTTAGATGCCGATTTGCCATCACTAATCACTGCAACAGACACCACAGCAGACTGCCGCCACATGTGATAAGCTCTCTCCATTCTGTACACTCTCTCATTCTGTCTGACCGGCGAGAGAGCGGGCAAGACGGAGAGACGGAGAGAAGTGTGTGATCAAACGTGTGAGCGTAGGTGGTGTCAGGTGTAAACAGCTAATTGCCTCGAACAGCGGGTGGCAAATGAGAATGTGCACTATTCTTGAGTTCTGATCCCTGTCAGTGGTATGACGAGATCTACAAGGTTCCACACTATCCGGAACCTATGAAGATGACACCAGAAAAGTTTGACATGAGAGTGTGCAGAATGGAGAGCCCTTCACATATTCGCACTCGATTACTCTGGTTATATCTGGTTCCGGTACCACGAAGACAGATTGGGTCCGGTACCACATCAAGCCAGCTTGGTACCACGAGGTCTGGTGACGCGCTCGGGTTAGCTCATTCCGCCTGGGTTAGGTACCACGTTGAACCAGCCTGGTTCCGTCGGTACCAAGTTTGGTTCCGATACCAGACTCGTGACGCTTGTGGTTTGCACACCACAATATACGTATGGAAGCTCCCCCGGGACCCTCTAGCATCTCCTTCTTCCTTCCTTCGCTATCTATCGCTGGTGGATATATCCCTCCTCAATAACTTCTTCTTCCCTCCTCCTCCCCATCCCCTGACTTGCCCCTCCTACCTCCCTCCTCCCTCTCTCTCTCTCCTCCCTCCTCCTCTCCCTCCTACCTCCCTCCTCCCTCTCTTTCCCTAGTCTATCACTAGTCCAACAACCAGAGAATGCCGCATGCCTCGCCGCTTTGTTCTGCGACCGCCGTGCCGATGTAAAGGTACGCGTGATCTTTGATCTCTAGGGGAGGTCAAATAAGTCCAGGGTGGGAATGATCTTTAATCTTTATAGTAAATCCCCTATATCGCTTTCCATCTACCACTAGACCAGCTTAGAAATGTACAGCATGTTGTATTCTGATCTACGCCGACAATTTGTCGATTGATCTTTGAACTCTCAGCGCCCTCATTGATCTTTGATCTCCACCCCCTGAGCTTCGCGATAGTCTGTGTTTTGCCATGGGTGCAAGACAAATCCAACGAGGCAGGGATAAGCTCTAATCTTGCCTGAGAAAATGAGGGGATGCTCTTTTTCGTATGAGCCAAGCGCCCTACTATGGATGAAAATTAGGTTTTGGCTCTCTCCATTCTGCACACTATCTCGCCGGTCAGAGAAACGAGAGAGCACGCGAATTGAGGAGAGTTAGATGCCGATTTGCCATCACTAATCACTGCAACAGACACCACAGCAGACTGCCGACACATGTGATAAGCTCTCTCCATTCTGTACACTCTCTCATTCTGTCTGACCGGCGAGAGAGCGGGCAAGACGGAGAGACGGAGAGAAGTGTGTGATCAAACGTGTGAGCGTAGGTGGTGTCAGGTGTAAACAGCTAATTGCCTCGAACAGCGGGTGGCAAATGAGAATGTGCACTCTTCTTGAGTTGTGATCCCTGTCAGTGGTATGACGAGATCTACAAGGTTCCACACTATCCGGAACCTATGAAGATGACACCAGAAAAGTTTGACATGAGAGTGTGCAGAATGGAGAGCCCTTCACATATTCGCACTCGATTACTCTGGTTATATCTGGTTCCGGTAAGACGAAGACAGATTGGGTCCGGTACCACATTAAGCCAGCTTGGTACCACGAGGTCTGGTTACGCGCTCGGGTTAGCTCATTCCGCCTGGGTTAGGCACCACGTTGAACCAGCCTGGTTCCGTCGGTACCAAGTTTGGTTCCGATACCAGATTCGTGACGCTTGTGGATTGCACACCACAATATACGTATGGAAGCTCCCCCGGGACCCTCTAGCATCTCCTTCTTCCTTCCTTCGCTATCTATCGCTAGTGGATATATCCCTCCTCAATAACTTCTTCTTCCCTCCTCCTCCCCATCCCCTGACTTTCCCCTCCTGCCTCCCTCCTCCCTCTCTCTCTCTCTCTCCTCCCTCCTCCCCTCCCTCCTACCTCCCTCCTCCCTCTCTTTCCCTAGTCTATCACTAGACCAACAACCAGAGAATGCCGCATGCCTCATCCCTTTGTTCTGCGACCGCCGTGCCGATGTAAAGGTACGCGTGATCTTTGATCTCTCGGGGAGGTCAAGTAAGTCCAGAGTGGGAATGATCTTTGATCTTTATAGTAAATCCCCTATATCGCTTTCCATCTACCACTAGATCAGCTTAGAAATGTACAGCATGTTGTATTCTGATCTACGCCGACAATTTGTTGATTGATCTTTGAACTCTCAGCGCCCTCATTGATCTTTGATCTCCACCCCCTGATCTTCGCGATCGCCTCTTTTGCCATGGGTGCAAGACAAATCCAATGAGGCAGGGATAAGCTCTAATCTTGCCTGAGAAAATGAGGAGATGCTCTTTTTCGTATGAGCCAAGCGCCCTACTATGGATGAAAATTAGGTTTTGGCTCTCTCCATTCTGCACACTATCTCGCCGGTCAGAGAAACGAGAGAGTGTGTAGAATGGAGAGAGTCGAAAACCGAAACGACAGCACTACGTCCTAATAGAGGTGAATAACTCTCGTCGGTCAGAGCAAGCGAGAGAGTGCGTGAAAACGAGAGAATCAGAAATTCGCTCTCTTTTCCTCGCAGGAGGAGGGCAATCCTTGATCTTAGGACATGTCGTTTTGACTCTCTCCATTCGGCACACTCTCTCGTCTCTCTGACTGGCGATAGAGTGTGCAAATTGGAGAGAGTTAAATCATAGGAAGACACTACTTGAGCTCCTCTTCCTCCTCCTCCTTCTCCAGCCATCGAATTGCAAACATAAATAGGATGCACGGATGCAGCGTCGCTGCATCCCAACTAATCTGAGAGAGGGAGGGGAGGAACCCCGCTCTCTCCATTCTGCACACTCTCTAGCTGCTCTTCCCCGTAAGACCCTCGAATCCTGTGGGGGAGGAGACCCATCCTTCCCGCTGGCTCCGCTCCCTCCGGTTTTCCTTCATTTCGACCGTCGATCTCTGGAGTGTCGCTCCTGTCACGCTTCTGCCCCCTCCTCTCTCCCTGAAATAGCGTTACTTGGCCTGCCGACTAGTACGAGAGACTAGTATCCGGCTCCGAAACCCGGTCCCTCCGACTAGTGCGAGACATGGCCCACCATTCGCCCTTTCATAACCACGAGAAGGTACGGTAAGCAGATAAAGTTAGTTGACGATAGGTCTCGGGAACCGGTGAAAATGTCCCGCCATGAGCTTCGCGGCGAATTAGTAGGAGTCGTCTGGATGCGTCGACTGTGTAGACTGTTCCTCACCCCATGTAACAACATTTTAAAAAATAACCACGAATATAAATAGACGGAATATTTTATATTTCTGCTGTATTAGACTGCGAGATATGTCGGAACTAGGTATAACAATACGAAATTAGTTTGCGTAAAAGCTGTCTATAAAAGTGTCAGTTCTCGATGGAAAGTAATTGTCCAATTACAGTATCCGATGTGCGAGAACGACAACTACCTGTTCGACTTGGAGGACAACGACACAAAGCGGTTCCTCGGCAGATTGGAGGCTTTTGGACAGTGAGTTCCTGGATCCAGTCTGGTTCCAGTCTGGTACCGAGTCTGGCTCCAGCCTGGTACCAGTAGCGGGTTCCATGTGCTTGAGTTCCGAGTACCGAATAGAGTTGCCGCATGGAATAGTGCTCTCTCCATTCTGCACACTCTTTAGTCGGTTAGAGTGACGAGAGAGTTCCTGATAAATGAGGAGAGAAGCTTCCGTGCAGAATGGAGAGGCTTGATTCTTCATTCTGAATCGAGTAGTGATTAGCTGACGGAGTATAGTTCTCGAGATCTTGGCTTAGACGGGAACAGATAGAACTCAATAGCCAATAGACTTTTGATGAGACTAAAACGCACAATGATGCCGATGTATGCCAAATCAATTCGCAAGTCTTCATAGAAAACTCAAGTACTTGGGTCGAAAACAACAATAGCGAGGAATTGGTTTGACAACATACATAGTAGATATTATTGATGTAATTTCGGAAACAGACTCTCCTCATTTTGCCTGATCTCTCGTCGATTAGATCGTGCTTGGGTTACAGTACGAGAAATATCTTCATTTTTGCACGCGCTTACAACGTGCGAAAAGCGCGTGAGAACCTTCTCGAGGGGCCGGTACGTGAATAATCCTAAGGTGCTTCAACAAATTCAAGTAAACTTGAGTCTAACAACTTGAGTCTGAAATTCACGTATCATTAGTGAAAATCGGTATCTGATTCTCCTCAATTGACTCGCTATCTCGCCGGTCAGAGAAACGAAAGAGTGTGCCAAATGGAAAAAGATTCGATCCGGCATCACTGATCCTCATTCATTTCATTTCATAAATAAATAAAATGAAATAAAAATTAAATTTAAATTAATTTCAGAGGCTACACAGTCTACCACCGATGGATCTGCGCCTTCGTTTGCTCATTTGGTGAGAATTATTATTAATAATATTTTAGTTTTTTTTATTTATATTTTAATTTTTTTTTAATTGAGTCCGCTCCATTGCTCGAAATCTCGGTGTATTGTTAATATTTTAAATGTATATCCAAGGTAGATCCCCGTTCCTATTTGTATTGCGCCTTTAGGCCGCACGTGAAACTCAAAGATAACACGTCTCAACTAGGAACTAGGAATTACACACCCATCGGTTCTAAAAAAAACCGATTCAATAAAGTGGGTTCTAAAGTAATTGTTCCAAATCAATAGTGCTCAAATCGATGGTTACAAATTCGGGGTTCCAAAGTCATCGATCTCCAGAATGGAATGCGTTTCAGGATCAGACGAAATACGCAACATAGATTGAAGCGGGGATCATTCTTTGATGTCCTCTTCAATAATAATAATAATTCAACTAGAGTGAGGAAGCTTTTGCGCCGCAGCTTTTGCAATATCTCACTTTCTCGAGCATGTGCAATTTCTCTTCGCTCGCATCCTCGTGTCCTAGTTTATCCTTTCGGACAGGCAACCCCGACTCTCCTCAACCTGTTCTCTCGTCGTTTCTCTGACCGGCGAGAGAGCATGAGGACTGAGGAGAGTCAGTGTCTCTCACTAGCAAGGGGGCAATCGCAATTTTGCAGATGCAGGTTATGAAATGTTGTTGCTGGCTCTCTCCATTCTGCACACTCTCTCATCCTAAAGCGTGCCCCGGGGAATCTTTAATCCTCGAGAATTCAATCTTGCGAAGCATCTTGTATGGCTATTTCGCTGCTATTTTCGACGGAGCGGAACACTTCTTTTTCCTGCTGAGAGGATCAGAGACCACGAAGGGAGATAGTTCCGTGTCTAGGCTACATTAGGGATATCAGATTTCAGCTCTCTCCATTCTGCACACTCTCTCTCCGGTCAGAGAAAGGAGAGAGTGTGCGAGAAAGAGAGAGTTCAAACCGAAACGGCATCAATACTGGGGATCTTTCTCTCCAATCTGCACACTCAATTTCATCTCTAACCGACGAGACGGTGTGCAAAATGGAGAGAACATTATTCGATCGGGCAACACTACGCTTCATGAGACAACTTTTGACGGTGCAATTCACGCCTGATGTGGACTGAAATGAATCTAGTTTGTTTAGCCAGGCTGTATTTTTTAAATTTTTCAAATGAGAGAGTGTGCGAAAAGGAGAAACGGCGACGTCAAAATTTTTTTATTGGAGGAGTGATGAATCAATGTCGAGAAATATTGGGGAGCAAATAGTTCTGCTATTGCTGCAACGATGCTATTTTCGATGGCGTCTGGTCACTTCCGGTAACAGCCGCAAATGAAATAGTTCCGTGTCCACTCTATTTACATGAGGCATTACTTGAAGCTTAATTTAGCCGGGGGTTGTTGCTCACTATACAGAGTGTCCGAGGCGAATATAGTTTGAACAGGAAGGATGAAATAGTGCTCTCTCTCTCTGTTTTGCACACTCCCTTGTCTGTCATACCGCTGACTCGCGATAGAGTCAGCGGAATGGAGAGAGAAACTATTCGATCCGGAAACATAACCGCTGAAATAGTTCCGTGTCTAGCCATCGTGAAGCTTCGCATGAAGTTTAATTTGGTCAATGGTCATGTTTTCGCCTAGTGTTCACTCTGCAGAAAATTGAGATGAATCTATGTAGGTTGGTGCGTCGGGCTGCATATTTTTTTCCATTTGAGGGGGAGGGATGATGCCCTTACTCAACCCCCACTTGACCTTTCCAACTCCCCTGCATGAGGCGTAATCGAAAAACGCCTGCAAGTGCGCATAAACTGCTCAACTAGTGATGTAAAATCAGAACACGACTCTCCATTTTGCACACTCCCCGATCTATCAGGTCAGGCAGAAGAAACAGTGTGCGAAGGGGGAAACACTCGCTGTTTGGGTTCGTGTCTTTGGAAGAATTATGAATTCAATGAGTTTCATATGTAATATAATTACGTATTGAAATAGTTGGGGCGATTGCATACGAGGATCTACTCTGAACAATAGTGTGCAAAATGGAGAGACCACGTCTCGTATTTCGAACTTTAGTTCATGCCTGCCGAAGACCCTATCCAATCCAGTAGATTGATAGTAGTGATCTGTGTCCATTCGGAACATTCTGTCTCAGAAAAAGTGTGCAGAATGGAGAGAACTGTCTCTTCATCCAATTGATGGATAGCGGGGAATTCCCACAAGGCGAAAGTGCCTGGACTCACGGGCCCTGGAGGGAAGGAAGGTGACCTTTGCGCCTGACCGAGGAAAGCACTCTTTGGCATCCCTCTCTAGACTTTTCATCGCTGCTGTTTTATTGCCTAAACAACAGCTCTAGGGGAGTAGGAAATTAGAAAACGAGGGAAAGCAAAGGATTTTCGAATTCATCATAATACAATCTGCTTCTTTTGCTTTATCAAATGAAAGAGTGTGCAAAATGGAGAGACCGCCCTATTCCAGGCATCATCGTAATTATTTTTATTAATAATATTTAATTATTTTTATTAATAATTAATCATTCCAGGCATCTTGCTCAACTGCCTCCACATCATCGTCCTCACTCGGAACCCCATGCGAGTCTACATCATCAATAACATACTGAGGTGGACAATGCAGTGGGGGAGTCGGGAGGGGAAACAAGGGTAAATAGTAGGGAGGTCGCTCTCTCCATTCTGCACACTGAGTTTCACGATGCCATTCGGAACACGATTCAGTTCGGATTGGGATATGTTTCGTCTTCACTTCAAGTTCTGAAGAACGAAATCCGAGCAATTGTTTGTGGAGTGCACGTACCTTAATATTTATCTGAAATTACATACGATACTTCATTTCGAGTTTGTTGCCAACAAGAGCTAGACAATTGATTCGAAAACATGGCCAATAATATGGATGAGAAACTACTCTAATGTCTGAGACGTCAGAAAGTCTCAGGTATGAGTGAGCAATAGATAGTGTGCAGAATGGAGAGAGCATAAACAAAAATAAAAGAAATCCAAACGACATCATTAGTGAATATCCATCTTGTTGATGGCAAGCGAAAAAGTTAACGGAATGAGTTGGAATGGGTTAAGAACAAGTGATTAGTTTGATGACCCGTGGGAGGTAAATAGTAGGGAGGTCCCATCGATTGCCGGCTCTCTCCATTCTGCACACTCTCTCGTTTGTCTGACCGACGCTGAAAACCGAGGCCCTGTTCCAAGTAAATAGGCACTTGCCCAGGCGAAACGAAGTAGAAAACAAGCACAAAACATGTGAGCACATATTTCACTTTTTTTTTCCGGGGATCTTTGAGTCACAGGGAGATGAGGAAGAAGTTGCTCATTATCTCGTGAATAACAAAAGATACCCTTGAGATAAAAGCGGATTTGGGCAAAAAACTACTTATGAGGAAGAACATTGACGATATCTCCGTCTCAATCTTGAGAAAGAAAAATAAAAGATGCTTTTTTTTGAAATTGAAGCGGCCTTAGTCCACAGATAAAGGAGATAAGAGCGAACTTTCGGGGATCTTCGGAAAAACTGACACAAGCATAAGAAGCGAAAGATATCTCAGTGTGATAGCTAGACTTTCGAAATCGAGAAAGGGGGAAACTGAGGCAAAATATATATTTTTATAATCAAAGTCTCACAAATTCGCATTTTCTATAATTGGTAATATTTTAGATCATTAACGTCTTCATCATCCCCGCTTCTATTATTATTGAGTATTTAGACCGCACGTGAAACTCATTGTATTCAAAGATGAAACTTTCAACTATGAATTGAAAGCGAGGAAATTTTTCACAGAATTTTTCTGCAGCAATGTCCTATTTTGCAATTTATCCACGCACCCATCTCTGTTTTTCCTTGGCCAGTGTGATAACTTCTTAATCTCTCTTATCTCCCACTCTATCGCGCTGTTTGACCGGGTTAGAGAGTGTGCGAAATAGAGAGACTTAGATCTGACGTACCAGACGGAACCAGAACCGGAACCCGAACCAGTCAATCGATAATTGCAGTGTGATCGCCGTGTGTGACGTCACGACGATGGTCTCCTATCTGATCTACCTCATCAAGTTCAAGTTTCAAGAGGATGAGACCGTGTTTGGGTAAGGAAATGTGAAGCTCTCTCCATTTTGCACACTCTCGCCGTTCTGAGAAACGACAGATGGAAAACAAATATTCAAGTTCTCTGAAGCAAGAGAACGACTGAAAGAATCAAGCAAACAGAAACTGAAGTGTTTTGCTATTTTGCAGAAGTCTAAATTGGAAAAAATTCCTTTCAAGCCAATATTTGCAGAGTGAACAGTGAACAATCTGAAGGATAGACCAGGGCAATTCAGGGGCGAGAACCAGTTGGTCATTGATCTTTGATCTCGCTCTTTCCAGTCACTCATACTTCTGGCTCGTCTTCCTCCTAGCGCACGTCGTCTCATCGATCGCCTTGCATACGGTAGGTACAGTACCCGTTTTAGGTGGGTCAGAAAGACGATTACGGTAATTACAGTTAGAGACCACAGGGTCGAGAGCCGATTTCACTCAGACAATGGGAAAGTAGTGCCAAATAACCCCTATGGGACCGAATAACATCATACTTTTGGCCGTTTATCTATATATCAACTCATTGTCTTGAAACAATTAAAAAGGTGTTCTCGAGGGCCCCACTATGCATTACTCGCCTGATCCACTCTCGAAAATCCATGTAGCGCACGTGAGACGAGCTAACACATAGTCTTGTGGCTCACATAGTCTTGTGGCACCCCCCGGTTCGAGTCCCATCCTTTGCAGGCAGTTTTGCTAGTTGTAAAGATAAACAACGGAAGTCGGAATATGAATACGCGCGTACTCTATACACTATGGATGCTTCATTTTCGCCAAATAAAACTTTGGAAATTATTTTGACCGATTTATATTGTATAGATCATGATGCGCCTCACATATTTCATAGAGGATCCTGAGACCTACAGAAAACTCTTTTGATCGTTCGATTTGGTTGAGTCTCCGATTTGCTCGGCCTCTCGCCATGTTTTTGGCAACTCTCTATTCTCTCCAAGTGGGCGGAGCCTGTGGTCTCTAGTTACAGTATCCCTCGAGTTCGGTGGGTCAGATCCGAGTTCGGCGGGTCAGATCTGTGGTTCGGTGGGTCATATTCCCTATTCGCAGGTATCCCTCTACCTCTCGGTCATCATGGCGTTCATTCGGTGGAACGCCCTTGATCGATTGGACTCGAAATGGGTCAAGAGCCGGTCGATAGGGTGAGCATACTTCATTAATTAATTAATATATTCTTTACGGAAAATTTACATTTCGAACACCATATAAACCAGATAACAAGGAAAGCGAGGTCTATGTGCAAGCTAATGCTGCGCTCTTTCCTCACCACTACTCCGAGTATTTTATTGAAAGCGTACAAGATTTACATTCGTCCCCTTCTTGAATCTTCGACTATTATCTGGAACCCCACAGCTATTGGTTTAACAAACAAGCTAGAATCGGTACAGCGAGAGCTTACTAAACGTGTACTAAAGCGCTCAGGTTTACCATACTTATCTTATCCAGTCAGCTAAACTCTGTCCGAGGTGTGCCAGTCAGACACCATGCCCATTAATGCCCGCAGGTGATGTTTTGCAAGAGTTCGCTGAATTCGAATTTCGATATGCTAACTCATGTCAATGTGAATAAAAAAAGCTCACTTTTTCGCACATAACCTGCAAAAAACGGTAGGCCAGGGCGGCCTACCGCAGGGAACGCTTGACGGAGACTAGTGGTTGGGGCGCGCGCCTTTCTCTACCTCTTGCAAAACATCACCTGCGGGCGGGAGTCGAACCTGCCTGCATCGGCATGCCAGTCAGACACCATGCCCATTATCCAGACCGGCTCGAGTGTTTCCGCCTGGAGACATTAGAGTATCGTCGTGCGACGAATGATATGTTCTTCATTTATGATTCTGTGCATGGATTCGTTAACCTTGACACTTCTGATCTCTACTCGATCTCTCCTCTTACTCGTAGTCTCCGCTCCGCTCACTGTTTACGCCTCGCTCTACCCTATGCCATGCCAGTTTCTTTCTCCTCTTGTGCCTCCCGATCCCTAACACTCTGGAACTCCCTTCCCAGCCCAGTAGTGACCATGCCCCGTCTTTCTTACCGTAACATCATAAAGAAAACCCTTTCTTATACTGTCGACTCCTCCCTTATCAAATTGTAACACGAAACTGCCACACAATTTCACCCCTACCAGCTCACCCGAGCTTCCATAATACCACCTACCCTACCCTACACTTCCCTCCCGCTCCCTAATGCGTTGGTGAATAAAGAATATGAAGAATATGAATATGAATATAAATTATTGATTTTTGTTAATTATTGGAAATCTCTGGGCTATCACTTGCCAGATTCGGCCTGACCACTAATATCGCCGGATTTAATGTATCTGAGAAAGTGCGCTTAATCGAGTGAGTTGAAACCACCAACCACGTGCGGGCGCTGCTGATTTTCATTTCGGTAATTTTTTTTTCAATAGAAGCAACTCAGTCATTGCATCGTCGCTGTTCCCGTCAGTTTTCAGATCAGTGTGAAACACATCCGAACCCACGATCTAAAACTATGACATCTGTAGATACAGAAACTGTTCGAAACTCTCTAAAAACGTCCGTAATATCGAAAAAGTATCAAATATTGTCATTTATTGCATATGCTTGACTGAAGAAATCGAATTCTTCCAGTGAATCTCTCTCGAATCACAGAAGGGAAAGTGAGAATAGATTTATGCGCTCATTTAGCGCTCATTTACTTCCGAGAATCTCTAGCAATGCGTATCCTATTGCATTCCTAAATCGGCTATCTATTTTGCCTGAAAAGGAACGGGGCTTCACGCACTAGGGACGTGTCGTTTCGCTATCCATCTCTCTCCATTTTGCACACTCTCTCGTATATCTAGCCGACGAGAGAGTTTGCAGAATAGAGAGAGAGTAAACCCGAAATGGAGTATCTAGTTCGCACTAGGGACGTGTCGTTTGGGATATTTGCTGACTTGCGTCCCCATTTTCGCACTATAGGTCGAGATGGAAAGCTCACTGTTCAACGTTTTTTAGAGGAAGGGAACGTGCCGAATGTCTGTTTTTCCTATTTTCCGGTTTCCTATTTTCCGGATGCCCCGAAATTCCAACATCTCTGTTTTCGTTCCTCGCCGGGAGACGAACGATTGCCAGACAGGGGACGTCATCTGCACTTTTTGAGAAAAAGGAAATGAAATTGTTTTGAAACATTGCCAAGAACGAGAGTCTCCAGCCTCCAAACACCCACAGTAATCAAACAAAATCGACATCTCCAGTATCCTCATTTGAACAGCTACAGTAATCAGAGATTATCGATTTTCAGTTCGATCTTCTTCGTGACTTTTCTGTTCGTGATGCTCATTTCCGTCTCGAATCTGGCAGTTCATGACATCGTCCCGACCAAGGACATCTTCAGGCACCTTCAGAACCTGACACAGGGGGTACGGTATTCTGGCATGAAAGGATCCGGGGGTCGGGATGGT
The DNA here is from genome assembly GCA_036245825.1 of Pristionchus entomophagus. NCBI lineage: Eukaryota > Metazoa > Nematoda > Chromadorea > Rhabditida > Neodiplogasteridae > Pristionchus > Pristionchus entomophagus. The sequence continues at coordinate 30,096,432 of BTSX01000003.1, read as the reverse complement.
ACCGAGGAGTTCTGGCGTTGTACCCAAGGAATACGGTAGCTTCTGGTAGGAAAGGAGCCAGTGGCATCTCGGGTACTATTGGCTGATTGTGGATATCTTATCGATATCAAACTCTTTTTGAATTTGTAGCCAAGCATGTTCGGAATGAAACTGGAGTCCCAACACGGCGTTTTGCATGGGGTGAGCGAGAGAGGAGAGAGTGGTCAGGGGAATGGCGAGAGAGCATGCAAATACGAGAGAGTGCGCAAAGGTCTCACCACGAAAGCTCACTTGGCGTTTTGCCAGTAGAACGCCGTGCCAACAGAAGTTCCGTGTAGGAAATTCGAACCGTGAACTGATGAGCGATGAAATGTAATAGTTTTCTTAGAAAAGTCACGTAACCTAATGCGAATGACAACGTCAGAAACTTGAGAAAAAACGCATGAGCGAAGATCGAGTGTGACGAAATTTGACGCAACTAGCAATTCCTGGAATTCTCTCATGGTCATTAGAGAAAAATATCGTATTCTGAAAAGCGATCGTGGAAAAGATGAGACTGTCTTTATGTACGTAGAAAAATGAAAATTATACAGAGAAAAATAGGGATTGCGTCAATATTTTTCGGATTAGTAGCTCTCTCCAATCTGCACACTTTGCCGCCTCTATGGCCGGTGAGATAGTGCTCCTGATCGATAAGGCAACATTGATGACGTCATTCCTTTCTCGGGATTACCTAATAATGACGTCATTGCAGATCAACTTCGATGACCTCTACACGGTCAGTCTAAGAAGTCTGGCCCTGGACAATGACTGTGTCATCTTCAAGAGCCAGCTCTGGCTGACCGGCATTTTCTTCAAGGTACGGTAGGATTACTGTAGCTGAGGGTTATTGTATCCTATCGATAATCGAGGTTACGGTAGCCTAAAAAGCAATCATATTCTGAGATTATCGCTCAAAGAATGAAATGAGTTTCATTAGTGCAACAAAAATGGATGAGAGACACAATGATAATTTTTCCGTTATTTCGGGTTCCAATAATCTCAATTTTGCGGTGGCTACAGTATCGATTGATTAATCTGATTATCGTAATCATGAATTATCGATTGATTGAAGGCAGCCGTAATCTGCCAATTATCGATCGATTACCGTACCATGATCCCTGATCTCAGGTGATCCCGTGCATGCTCCTCCTGTGGTTTACGGTCGCTTTGATGATCAAGCTGTACGAGATGTCCAGGAAGAGGAGGCTGCTGAGGAGGGATGGTGAGGCGGGTTACGGTAGCACTGTATCATTTGGACATGTGACTGGATACCGTAGTCTGACTGGCGATATTTAGTTCTTGATTACGGTAGGGATTGTTTGCGATAGAGACGAAGAGGTATAGATGCGATAGATACTCTAGGATATGATGATGATTGGTGTAGCGGTATTTCCCGGTTACTGTAGCCCCACTCCTTGCCTACGCGCAGTCCGCTTTCGAGAGACGCTAAAACTGGTACGAGCAAGTTGTTCGCCGTTCCTGAGACTGAAAGCGAATTCCTCCCGGATGCAAGGAATTCTTTACTTGTTTACACCCTTGAGACTGACAGCGTAGGAATTGGGGGAGAGGGTCATCCGTCTTAGTTCACTCTTCTATTCCTACGCGCTTGTTCGTTCTACCAAAAATTCAAAATAGGGAACTACTTAGATATCATGAAGCAGATACACGCCTGTATGGTTGAGAGCTTTTCCTGGTCGGATTATAGACAAGACTGTCAGACAGACGGTAGAGTGTGCAAAATGGAGAGCTTTTTTTTGGTCCGGCAGCTTTAATGCGCACAATTCAGACACCCGCAAGAAGAACGCCGTCGACAAGACTACCGTAATGCTGATCATCATGCTGACCGTGTTCCTGTTTACGGAGCTGCCACAGGGTACGGTAACGAACGAACATATCGATTGGGTTACGGTAGCACTCAGAAACGGCAGTCTTTCACTACATCAAACTGTTATATGGGGATACGTAGTCTTCTCCAATCTAGCGCTCACTAACCCAGATCTACAGTACCCCTAAAAGTAGCTGGCCAAGCCTACCGTAACCCAGACACTTTCCTCATCTACTACTATAGCCCATGATTACCGTAAACCACACAGGCTTTTCCCCATCTACGGTATCCTAGTGTTGCCGGACCGAATAGCAACTCTCTCCATTCTTCACGTCAATACCCCGAAAACGCTCTCTTTTATCGAAAGAGTGTGCAGAATGGAGAGCGAGCACTATTCTATATGACGCCGTTCGCCTTATTTTCGAACAAGGGTTGGCACAGCTCAAAAAGTTCAATTTTCTGAAACTGTGTGATTTGGGGTTATCGAGGGTGGTGGAGACGATGGGCATATCCATTTTGTTCACAGACCTCTCGTTGGCTCCAGACGACGTCACGTCGAAATCACGTTTCAACGTGCTACTCGGCTCCCTTGAGGGCTAATTTTAGGCGAGAATTGTTTCTGGGGTAGAATTGCATGGCGAACACGCCTGTCTAATTCATTTTTCATGGTTTTCAAAAATAATTTTTAAAAAGTGAACTTTTCGCATAGGCCTATCCGAGTAATCCCATGTGGATAGATCGATCGGGCATGACGAGAGGATTCTAAATCTATATTTTTATACAATAAAAGGGTGCGGTGTTCGAGATAAGCGACTTACAGTGTATTGAGAGTGCAAGGAAAAGTGGCTCCCTCGCCTCTTCCTCTCTCCACTCGATCGCTTCCTTGACCCCGCGCGACGAGAGAGCGTGGGGAATGGAGAGAGCGCACGAGAGAGGGGGAGAGGGAGGGCAAGAAAGAGTAAATTCCTTGCACTTTCTGAACACTGCAAGTCGCTTATCTCGGACACCGCACCCTTTTATTGTATAAAAATATAGATTTAGAATCCTCTCGTCATACGCGATCGATCTATCCACATGGGATCACTCGGATAGGCCTATGCGAAAATTTCACTTTTTTAAAATTATTTTTGAAAATCATGAAAAATGAATTAGACAGGCGTGTTCGCCAAGTAATTCTACCCCAGAAACAATTCTCGCCTAAAATTAGCCCTCAAGGGAGCCGAGTAGCACGTTGAAACGTGATTTCGACGTGATGTCGTCTGGAGCCAACGAGAGGTCTGTGAACAAAATGGATATGCCCATCGTCTTCACCACCCTCGATAACCCCAAATCAAATAGTTTCAGAAAATTGAACTTTTTGAGCTGTGCCAGATCTGTCCAGATTTGCTCGAAAATAAGGCAAACGGCGTCATATGCCAGTACCCCTATTGTAGCCGTAATCCTCAGTGCCATTCCTCACTAAAGTACCCCTACATATGACGCCGTTTGCCTTATTTTCGAGCAAATCTGGTAGGATCTGGCACAGCTCAAAAATGTCGATTTTATGAAACTTGGTGTGTTTAGGTTATCGGGGATGCTGAAGACGATGGAGCTATCCATTTTGTCCCTAGAAGCCTCGTTGGCTCCAGACGGCGTCACGTCGAAATCACATTTTGACGTCCTACGCGCCTACCGATAGTGCTAATTTTAAGGCAAAATTTTTTCTGGGGCAGAATTGCATGGCGATCACGCCTGTCTAATTAATTTTTCTTGATTTCGAAAAGTTTTTTAAAAAGCGAACTTTTCGCATAGGCCTATGCGAGTAATCCCATATGGACAGCTCGATCGGGCATGACGAGAGGATTCAGAATCTATATTTTCATACAATTTGAGCATGCGGTGTCCGAAATATCAATTTTACAGTGTTTCAGATTGTAAGGAAAAGGAAAAAAAACGCCTTCCTCTCCCCCCTCACTCGCTTCCTTGACTCCTCACGACGAGAGAGCGTGGGGAATGGAGAGAGCGCACGAGAGAGGAGGGAGAGGGAGGGGAGGAAAGCCTATTTTCCTTGCAATCTCAACACACTTTAAGTCGCGTAGCTCGGACACCGCATGCTCAAATTGTATGAAAATATAGATTCTGAATCCTCTCGTCATGCCCGATCGAGCTGTCCATATGGGATTACTCGTATAGGCCTATGCGAAAAATTCGCTTTTTAAAAATTATTTTTCAAAATCAAGAAAAATGAATTAGACATGCGTAATCGCCATGTAATTCTGCCCCAGAAAACATTTTGCCTTACTCTCGGGATGCGCGTAGGACGTCAAAATGTGATTTCGACGTGACGCCGTCTGGAGCAAACGAAGTTTCTAGGGACAAAATGGATAGCTCCATCGTCTTCAGCATCCTCTATAACCCCAATACACCAAGTTTCCGCAAATCGACATTTTTTGAGCTGTGTCATCCTTTTCTCGAAAATTAGGCGAACGGCTTCATATACTACGGTATCCTGACTGTCCAAAGCTATCGTAACCCAAAGCTACCGTAACCCAAAGCTACCGTAACCCAAAGCTACCGTTACCCAAAGCTACCGTAACCCAAAGCTACCGTAACCCTCAGGCGCGATTGCCATCCTCAACGCGGTCTACACGACGGACGTCCACGTGAACGTCTATCTGCACATCGGGGAGTTGCTGGACCTCCTGTCTCTTGTCAACTGCAACGTCGGCTTCGTGCTGTACTGCTGCATGAGCAGTCGATACAGGTACGGTAACTAGGCCTGATTACGGTAGTTGATCGACTACTGACTTATTAATGATATTATAAAAATAGTGTACTATAATGCTGCTTAGGCAGTCGATTGTACGGTAGCATTGACCATTGATTGACCATCAATCGATTACGACGGTAACCGATACTGTAACTCACTAGAAACAGGCATACGGTAGCATTATCGATTGGGTATTACGGTGTTTGATCGCCTACTGAGTTATTATTGCTCGCGCGCCGTCGTGTTCAATCTGCGTCTCAGAATGAGATGAGTTTCGGACTTTCTGTAAAAGTGGATGGGAAATATAGAGTTGATATTAGCGCGATAATCCGAAGAACAAAAATTCAATCAATGGCACAAGATCGATTATCGATCCAATGATACGGTAGCTGAGAACTAAACCAACCGAATCGAATAGTGCCCTCTCCATTATGCACACTCTTTCGCTAGCAAGAGAAACGAGCGATAGTGCAGAATGGAGAGAGCTCCTATTCGATCCGACAATCCTAGTAGGTACTATCGATGATCGATCGATGATTACGGTAGCTCATACTGTAACTAACCCTATCCTACTGTAGATCCTACGTTCGCACAGAATCTCGGTACGTGACCATAGACTGTGTCGTTCTCTCCCTCTTATCTTCTTTTCAGCGATGACAAATCAGAGCCTGACTCTCCTCAATTCGCGTGCTCTCGTTTCTCTGACCAACTAGAGATCACGCGAAATGAGGAGAGTCCGTCTCGATTTGACATGCCCATCCATATTCTTCACAAGTTGTCGGATCGAGCAGTAGCTCTCTCCATTCTGCACACTATCTCTGCTCACTCTGACCGATGAAAAAGTGTGCACAATGGAGAGAGTTTCTATTCGATCCGGCAACCACACCTCACTATCCCTTCGTTTTCTCACCACTCCTCTACCCTCCCGTAGTACCGTACCTCGTATCTACCGTAACCTATCGATAGTTCCCTTTATTCCTCTCACTCCTGTTGCTCCTACCGTAGTTTCGTGAAGTAAATCGATTATCGTTTATGGTAATCGATTCCGTGGCTATTCATTACCGTAATCAAGCGGTAGTTCGGACACTTGGTTTCTCTTCTCACTCAACCTACCGTAGTATCGTGTTATTCGCTACAGTGAATCGACATATCGATTGGCTTCTTCAATAACCAATCGATAATCCATCCCAAATAAATCCATTCCAGACACACCTTCCGCTCGCTGTTCCTCACCCGACTGGAGAACACCAAGTCCAATAGGAAGGATGTCATCAGCGCTTTCCACAATCTCTTATCATAAGCCCAGTCTAGAAATTTCGGTGTTTGCTCTCTCCATTCTGCACACTCTCTCGTCTGTCTGACTTAAGAGATAGTGTGCAGAATGGAGAGAGCGAAAAGCGAAACGACACCCCTATCTAGTACCCAATGACGTCATCATTATCTAATCCCGACGAAAAATCACGTCATTTTTAGGTAATAGCGGTGTCGCATAGAGTGGTAGATCTCTCCATTCTGCACACTCCCTGGTCGGTCGAGCCGGCGAGATAGTGTGCTGAATAGAGAGCACTATTCAATACGGAAAAACACCAGTACCCAGTGCCAATTGATGCCCATTGACCCAAGTACCCTATTTTTGTGCCTACTGATACTCAGGCTACGCCCATTCCCAGTCATTCCACGATAGTCTCAATTGTACCGTATCCGGGTAGTGCCGTATCCTTCGCCGGGTAGTACTGTAACGGGTTGCACATGTCAACGCACGCTGTGATTTCACTACCCCTCTTGCCAATAAACACGTCTTCTTTCCTTCTCCTTAAATTAATTTATCGCATCGTTATTAAAAATTGTAACAAATAACTGTGAGGTATGCTCATAGTACCATCAAACCGGTGTGCGAAAGCGCTAGAGGAGAGAGAGAGAAAGCTTTAGCCTATAGAGAAGGGAGAGATCGTAATTTAAGATAATTTCTGATTCGTAAACTCTTGTTCTACCTAGTAGCAAAATCGAGTAACAAACAGTGTGGATACGGTAGAACGAGACTGGATATGGTAACAGGGGATACGGTAGTACGAGATACAATATGGTAACAGGGGATACGGTAGATCGAGATTACAGTAGGCATGTCAGTGAAGGGGCCGGCAGAGAATTAGAAACAGGGGGTAGATCACTCTCTTCATTCCGAACACTATCTCAGTGGTAAGACGAAACAAGAGAGTGTGCGAATTGGAGAGAGTCAAGGGGAGGGAGGAAGGGATCTACATGATGCAGCAGAACCTCTTGCGTCGCTCCGTCCGACGCTTTATCTTGTGCGAGTAGACCTCGGCGACGACGTCACCTGCAGGAGGATTCAGATGAGGGACGTCATATCGGAATCCGACTCTCTCCATTCTGCACACTCTCTCGTCTATCTGAAAGTGTGCAGAATGGAGAGAGCCAAAACCGACATTACATCACTAATGCTCATTCCTTCCCCCACCTTCTCAGTCTACACTGCCGAAAGGAAAGGATCCTGCCAATATATCCTTTTCGAGCGCCCAACTCCCAATGCCACATCTCACGTCTACCATTTTGACCTACCAGCTGTCTTTTTTCCCACAGTAGTGATGTCATATTACCGGACTCTCCTCTTTTTGCGCGCTCTCTCGCAGATCAGAGCAACGAGAGAGCACGCGGAATAAGGAGAGCAGGGCTCCGCTTTGTCATCCCAACTTGCAACGTCCATACGGTGCTCATTTTCAAAACATCGACTTATTTTTCCACGGATCTGTCTGGAAGGTATTGCAAAGTCGATTTTCCATTAGCTTTCAGATCAGCATGAAACACTACCGAACCAGGGTTGGGCTGAAATTGCAGCGAGCAGGTGTGTCAGTGTAAGATTAACAAACTAGGTGAGCCAAAGGGTTAATGGTATTCTTACTGCTTGATGCCAAAAAAAGATAAATAAATTCGAGACGTGCCTTTTTCGACCCGGTGATTCGGTGGCACGCACGGATCGTTTCAGAGCTATTGCGAGCTGTTTCGCAGTATGAGGATAGATATTTGAAAAATATATATTTTAAATAATTTACAAAATGCATAGCAAGAGGATTCGACCTTCGATGCATCAATCTAGAGGCCATGCGCCATCCTTTCTCATAAATCGGTCATCTAGTGGAACAACATATGTCACACTAGGGATGCCATTTCGGTGTTTGCTCTCCCCATTTTGCACACTATCTCATAAGACAGACATGAGTGTGCAGAATGGAGAGCTGAAAACTGAAACTAGATCACTATCCCACACTTTCTCGCTGCAAACATTGGCTGACATCGCGTCAACAACGTCTCCGTTAGGTTCAAGCGTCCCATTCCATGAATCCCACCTCACATCAGCTAGGGATGCCATTTCGGTAGTGACTCTCTCCATTCTGCACACTCTCTCGCCGATCAAACAGACGAGAGTGTGCAGAATGGAGAGAGCTGAAAACCCAATAGCCCAACAAGGAGATATTTGCTTTCACAATCTCTATATCCGTGAATCTCAACATGTTCATGCAGTTCAGCACGAATCAATAATCACAATAATATTATCGGAACGGAAGTCCATGACTCACTGGAACAGATTGAAAAAGCGGACCCGTTACAAAATAGAGAGGTACTATCTAGGGTTGGCCATTCGAAGTACGCGAATTCGCATGCGCTGGCGTCTCTCTTGCGAATTCGCAATCGCGAGGCGAGCGTAGGGAGAGGGGATGCGAATTCGCAACGCCCATGCGAATTCGCATGAGAGCGCTCAGAGCTTCTTTATCACGAGAGGGCGCGCGCTAGACGCGACGGGTTTGGCGAGGAGGGGGAGGCGACGATTTGTGGGCGGAGTCTCGCACACGAGAGGCATTGCGAATTCGCATAGCTTTGCGAATTCGCGTGCGCTCTTCCTCCTATTGCGAATTCGCGTTTTCGCATTCGCATGACCAACCCTAGTACCATCATGCCTCACATCAACTATTGGTTTGCGTGGTGTTTAGTTTCGCCCTCTTGAATCTGTCCAGCTCGTGGATGTGCAATAGTGATGCGAAAACACAATCTCTCTTTATTTTTTTAAATAAAAAAATTAATTTCTCTATTGACCTATATGGCTTACCGTATACATGGGCAGGCCCCTTGAACTAGGAGACAAGGAATTGGGAATTAATCAACGAATACAAATTTTCGTCCCGGAGGGTTTTGCTTTCATCCTCTCGATATCCACCCAGTTCAACCCGGTTTTGCAATGAGTTCCGTGGACGCTTGTTCTAAATTATAAAAATGGATAGAGAGAGAGAAATTATAGCGGTGGTCGCTTGTACGGAGCGCGCAGGTGAGCGGGGGTTTCAGTGTTAGATTAACACACTAGGCGGAGCAGAGAATCGTTGAATCCTTCAGCAGCGAGGAAAAAAATTTAATTGAGAATCTGGCTTTCTCGACCTGGTGATTCAGTGGCACGCGCGGCCCATTTCAGAGCTACTGAGCAGGGGTGTGCACGAAAAATTTCGAAAAATGTTGATTATCTTTAATGGAAATTGCTCAATTCAATTTCTCTTTTCAGCTATTACAGATATTGCCTGAGCGGTCTAGTTGACCTTCAATTTGTATAGCTATTCATTTCCAGTAATTAAATAATTAAATTTTTTTTTCGAAATCGAAAAATTTCGAAAAATGACTAATATCTCGAACCTCAAGTTATCTGTTTCCTTTTTATGAACTTCAGATTAAACTAGAGGCTCTATTCTACTAATAAGATATTTCAAATTAACTGATCGCGAAGAAACAGCGCTGTGAGAACGCTGCAAACTTTTTTTCGAAATTTTTCGTGCACACCCCTGCTACTGAGGACTGTTTGGCAGTAATTCGCACACTTCGTTTCGGAAAAAAGTGGAACAATCATCCAACACCGTACATAACCACAATAAACCCTATCTGGCCTTGGTGTCGTCATAGGTGACATAGAGCAATCTCTCCGACTTGACTCCTCATCTTTTAAACTAAGCCTAAGCCTCTTTTGAACTAGACTCCGCCCCTTCCCTCCCCCACTGACCGGGCATCTGATGGAACTGCATCTCGTTCAGCTCGTCCTCCTTCATTCCGGCCAGTCGATCGACGAGCAGAGACATCGTCGACGAGTTCGGATCGCAGTGGGAGAGGGCGCACGTAACCTGGCAATTAATTAATTAATTAAATATATTTAAAATGTATATAATCTTTTTATGACTGTATGATGAATCTATAGTGTTATACTAGGACCTACGATCGAATAGTAACTATTTTCAGATTCGTTTCTATATTGACCATTATTTTCAGATTTTGGGGTTGACCGTAGATTTGAGTTTCGAGAAGTTCTCAAATAAGGGAATTGTCACACAGTCGTCCCGCGGCACTCTTTTCTCAAAAATCAAACACACCTGTACCCGTTCTATCCCGTAAGCACAGACTCCAATTCGTAATGTCCTATTAATGAAATAAAATAAATATAATAGTAATAAAAATATTAATAAAAATGTAGAACCTGGAAGAGCCGATGCCGATCCAGAGTGGGCGCGGTTCGAGCGACGTACTGCTCGCATCTGAGAAAAGGAAGTATTGAGATTCAAAGTAGGGTTCCCCATCTCAAGTTGATCTACTATTCAAATCTCACACAGAGCTGAGATTTAGCGATCAAATTATTTCAATCGTAAATACCATAATTTTACACCCAGTTATGGTCTGGAATGTAGAAATATTTGAGCTAATTGAAGTATCAGGTCAATTCTGGCCTAAAATATTCGGCATGGCAGACGTAGGTACCATTATTTCGAGGGAACAAGAGTGAATTCTAGCCTATCCCGAATGATTCATAAGAACTGTCACCATATCCTTCCCCTGCAACATCCCACCTTCACTACTGAAGGACTAATTGGCCGAGCGCACATAAATTTATATATTGTAAAATAATTCTAATATTATTAAATTAAATTAAAATTAATTCTCACCGTGCCATCACAGGTCGCATGTCGAATTTGGACGCCAGCTTCATCACGAGCGACACGTTTTGTACTAGAAAAGTAAATTAATATTTACAACGAGCGTAAATATGCCGAAGTTCCTCGGATCACTAGTTCACTAATTTGCATCACTAGTGAATGTGATCTACCTTACTCCTTTCAGGGGGGATAGACGGCACACAAAGCTTGCCGCCCTGAGATTCTCACAAGCATTCCCTAGTGTCCCGTCAGCGAGAGGTGTTTTCCCAAACTTCACGTTTTAATTTGTATCACTTAAATGTTCTATTGATAATCGATTATAATACAGGGCACTACACGCCCTCATTTGTATCTCAATAAGACACAACGGAACCAGAAAAATAATTAATAAAAGGTTTGTGGTTACTCCATCCCGATCCGCGAGGAACCAACGCCATCGCAAACTATTGGTAGATCAGTTTGTTGCAGGGAGAAACACTCCTCGGGTCATCAAAATCGATAAATCGTTGAGGACCAGAGGTAGATCAAAAGGCGAGTCTCTGACTAAAACCAAAGGAAGCGACCAGTGCTTACCTTTCGTTCTACATTGCATGCTTTTCAAATGTATTTGCAATAGTGATGTAGTTTTGGTTTGACTCTCTCCATTCTGCACACTCACTAGCCGGTTAGAGAAACACGATAGTGTGCAGAATGGAGACAGCAGAATACCGAAACCACATACATCACTAAGTTACAATGATAACCGAACTTTTCCAGATGGCGTCATACAGGCTTCGCACACGCATCGTGTGAGTCGGTGTCGCTCGATGACAACTTGTGGTGTAAACCAACCCAAATCTTGCAGGTAACTTTTGAAACGGCATTCGAATCACTAATTCACCTTCTTTCAGAGATTGTGTCGTCGTCGGGTTACTGGTGACCCTCGTAGTTCTCACCTCGCTGGCGAAGATACATCTAGATAGATATATTTCACGCGTACTACAGTAGTTTCGGCCTATTAGAAACTAATTTTTATGTTTAATATAATTTCAATTTAAACTATTTGAAATTTATATCTTATTATTTCAATGAAATACTTTACTACGATAACTGGAAACTGCCATTAACTCATACAATCAAAAGAGAGACGAGTGTTTGAGTTCTAAATACCGGTGACAGTCTCTCCATTTTGCACACTCTTTCGACTGGTTGAGTGGAGAATCTATTACCCATTTTTGGACTCTAAACTAAAGTCTGCAATAAGGAAGAGAAATGTGAGGTAAAGACTACACCGGCGTCAATAAAGAGTATGAGAGATATGCCGAAAACAAGAACATTGAATACAGTATAACATCGATGAAACGACGTCCAGGAAGTTCATCACAGTTAAAAATGGTAATAATTTATCATAGCATCATCCGGATTAGATACTATTTGGTCAAAACCAAATTACAACACGCATTCTGCCCTTCTCCTTAAATTAATTTATCGCATCGTTATTAAAAATTGTAACAAATAACTGTGAGGTATGCTCATAGTACCATCAAACCGGTGTGCGAAAGCGCTAGAGGAGAGAGAGAGAAAGCTTTAGCCTATAGAGAAGGGAGAGATCGTAATTTACGATAATTTACGATTCGTAAACTCTTGTTCTACCTAGTAGCAAAATCGAGTAACAAACTGTGTGGATACGGTAGATCGAGATTACAGTAGGCATGTCAGTGAAGGGGGCCGGCAGAGAATTAGAAACAGGGGGTGGATCACTCTCTTCATTCCGCACACTATCTCAGCGATCAGACAGAACTAGAGAGTGTGCGAATTGGAGAGAGTCAAGGGGAGGGAGAAAGGGAGTTCACATGATGCAGCAGAACCTCTTGCGTCGCTCCGTCCGACGCTTTATCTTGTGCGAGTAGACCTCGGCGACGACGTCGCCTGCAAGGGAAGGGATTCAGATGAGGGACGTCGTCTCGGTTCCAGCTCTCTCCATTCTGCACACTCTCTCGTCTGTCTGACTTATGAAATAGTGTGCAGAATAGAGAGAGCCAAAACCGACATTACATCACTAATGCTCATTCCTTCCCCCACCTTCTCAGACTACACTGCCGAAAGGAAAGGATACTGCCAATATATCCTTTTCGAGCGCCCAACTCCTAATGCCACACCTCACTGCAACCATTTTGACCTACCAGCTGACTCTTTCTTTCAGATGAGCGACGTCATGTCGGAGCCGGACTCTCCTCTTTTCGCGCGCTCTCTCGCAGGTAAGAGATTGGAGAGAGCACGCGGAATGAGGAGAGTAGGGCTCCGCTTTGCCATCCCTATTTGCAACGTCCATGCGCTGCTCATTTTCGAAACTTATTTTTCCGCCAATCAGTCAGGAAAATATTGCAAAGTCGATTTTCCATTGGCTTTCAGATCTGCGTGAAACACTACCGAACCAGGGTTGGGCTATAATTTCAAAATATTCACCGAACTCCTCATTTCGCAATGTCTCTCGTTTTCTCTAACCGACGAGAGAGCATGGGAAATGAGGAGCTTGGTAAATATTTCGCAATTTTTGCCCATCCCTTAACCGAACCCACAATCAAATACTTTTCAGGTTCATACTAGGGATGGCCATTCGACCCTCATTGCGACCCCGCTACCTCCTTCCTGCTCGCCTAATTTCGCAATAGGCGAGGGGGAGGGAGGTAGCGGGGTCGCAACGAGGGTGGCATAACCAACCCTAGTGCATACTCAGGAGAATATGTCCCCGTTTTGTCATCATCGCTAATTTAGGATGGAAGACACGTCCAGAAGCTGTCTCTGATGACGACACAACGGGGAAATCTCAATCAGGTTCAAGCGCCCGATTCCCGATTCCATCCATCAACATTTTTTCCAACCAGGAGACTCTCCGTTTCACGCTATCGATATCTGTCAAGTTCAATCTAGTCGAGCAGTGCAGCTCATCATTCTCTCCAAAAATACATTCTCAACTTTAGGGGTTATTTGAGTTTTATTTCTCAACCTTTCTTCTATTTTTTGCTTTCACACGCTCGATAAGCTCCCAGCTCTACCTAGTCGCGCAGTGCGAGAGACGCTAGAACAGCAACAACAAAATATTTGAAAATATTGGGTTTCTCCTCCTGAATCGATGAATAACCAGGCGACTTCTACCTTCACGTCCTCGATATGAGCCCGGGACAACCGAGTTGAGGAAGATCGATGAATTTGGAGCAACGACTTTGTAACTGACGATTTACACACTATTGTTTTGGAGCATTCATTTTAAAACCCACTTTATAGAACCGGTTTACGAGAACCACTGGATTTGGAAACGATAAAGCGGAACTATTATTTTATAACCTTTTTTTATAAACTATTTTTTAAGCATCATCGAATTATAACTGGCAATCGGGAACTCATGACTTTGAAATCAACTATTTTAAAACGCGACGTATTATAACTGGCAATCGGGAACTGATGAATTTGGACTCATTTTTTTATAACCCGACGTTTTATAACTTTCAATCTGGAACAGACGATTTTTAATGATTAATTGTTCCCTCGGTTTTCTACATAGTTTCAACTTATAAGTATATGAAAACTATTTTATTTTAATGATTTTGCTTGAATAATGCGAATATATGTTTTGCTGAATATTTTCAAGTTGCTTAAGCCTTGGCCTTGATCAACCTACCGTAATCCCTACTTCGAAAACCATACTTGTCATGGTGTTATATCTTTTTACTTGGTTTCAATAATTCTTATTACACCAAATTCATTATATTATGGAAGAAAAAAAATACGACATAGGTGGCTTTTCGGTGGTGCTCTAAAGTGCCCTCAACCAACCGTAACCCCGACCCCTGAGCATACCGAAAAACCACCTATCTCGTATTTTTCTTCCATAAAATAATGAAATAGGTGTAATAAGAATTACTTAGACCAAGAACAAATATATATAACCATGCCAAGTACGGTTTTCGAAGTCGGGATTACGGTAGGTTCAGCAAACCTGAGGCTTAGGCAATTGAAAATATTCAGCAAAACATATATTCACATTATTCAAGCAAAATTATTAAAATAATTGTTTTTCTTCATATAACTATGCAGAAAAACGGAGAGAAAAATCATTTAAAAAATCGTCAGTTCCCGATTGAAAGTTATAAAACGTCGGGTTATAAAAAAGATGAGTCCAAAGTCATCAGTTCCCGATTGTCAGTTATGAAATGTAGTGTTTTAAAAAAGTCGATTCCAAAGTCATAAATTCCCGATTGAGGTTACATATGTTTCCCTAAGCAAGTCAAAACATGTTCAACGATACCGTATACGACCGGTGAATGCTTGGCAACCCGAACTTGATGCCACCCTGTGTGATCCTGAACCGAAAAGATCCAGACAGAATCAACTCCGAAACAACCTGTGAAAATTATCTCGGAACATGGATCCGGACTGGTACTGGTCTATTACCATCTTCATAGTATCCTGATATTTACATCATACACCGCGTGAACGATGTAGTTTGCGCAATAGGCTAACATCAGAAAAAGTGTATACTATTGTTTGGATACTCGGAGATAGTATCAAGGTTCCCCTGCCTGCAGCGCTATCCTCCTTTCTCGGTAGTCAGGTAACACGTCTTGGTTGCCCCTTGAAATGACTTCCATAGGCTTGTGTTTATTGTCCAGAGCCATCGCTATGCCGAAGTAAAGTGAAATCCGCAATGCTGAGGAAATTGCGTTGACTATTCGGAAAATGTAATGCAAGGATCTGCGAGCGCGCTAACATACTCAGTCGCTAGTCGTATATCGCATCACGAGAGTCTCACCTTATCGCCCCTGTGGCCTTGTGGTTATCGCATTGGGCCAACACACATCCGACCCGGGTTCTAATACCGCCTGCTACGCCTATTTTGCAAATTTAATTTTTTTTTCTCGATCGCAATATTTCATAAACCACTTTATAGATTTTGCTGAAACTGGTTATCAAGGGGTGTCTTGACCAGCTTAATACAATGGCGGGGGTTGGACATCGAAAAAAAATACTTTAAGACACGATTGGGCCGGAAATCAGCCTTTTTCACGCCTTTTTGACACTAAGTGCCGACAACTCGGCTCAAAGTGGTGACAAGCGGTTCATTTGAAGAAGTGAACCTTACATAAAGCCAGAAAGCTTAACCTCCAGAATCGAAGACAGGCTCAATGCCGAAGTGGGTCTGGAAAATAGGTCGACAGGGTTGTTTGTCACACCCAGGGGTACCCGCCATTTGTCTCCCAGGTGAGTTTTCGGGCTGAGTTTTTTTTGGTACATCACCAGACCATGGGCACAAAGTTTGCAAAGTTTGATGAGCTTGCATGCACTTTGAAAATTTCGTGTTGGCTGACCCCATTCAGAGCCGAAAAAAATCGAAGGAAAAAATAAGTCTAAACCCAAAATAACACCGGCGCTACGCGCCAATGACGGGAAAGCCTATGGCGCTAGAGAAGAACGGGAAGCTATATTTCCGAAATTGATTAATGAAACTTTCATAACCCGGAGATTTTTGCTTTCACACTTTCGATATCCACTCAGCTCGACCTGTTTGCGCCGTGCAGTTGTAGTTGAAGTTCAAACAAAATTCTTATTCAATTTCTCTATTTGTATTAGTACTTGGTATGGGCTGGCATAAAGGGGTTCACCTACTAGTTCGCTGTCCCTTCTGAATATCTATCTGATTTAACAAGCGCCTGATTGTCCAGCTCATACGGACTTTGCACAACATGGAGACTTTTGCTTTAACCCTCTCGATATCCAGGTCAATCTGGTCGTGCAGTAAGTCTGCACAGCGCGTCCAAAATTATAAAATAGATAGAGAGAAAGCGTAGCGGATTCGCTTGCACGGAAATCCGTTACGGAACGCACAGGTGAGTAGGAGTTTAAGTGGAAGATGAACACACTACGTGGACAAAGGGTTAATGGTATTCTTACTGCTTGATGCCAAAAAAATAGAAATTAATTCGATACGTGGATTGACGACCCAGTGATTCAGTGGTACGCGCGGATCGTTTCAGAGCTAGTGAGTGCTGTTTCGCAGTATGAGAGCGCTCTCCCGATTCCATCCATTAACTTTTTTCCAACCAGGAGACTCTTCGTTTCACGCTATTGATATCTGTCAAGTTCAACCCAATCGATCAGTGCGTGGCAGCTTTTGCAGCGATATTCCAAAAAAAATTTAAACTCGCAAATTTCCAGCATATAATCTTAATTGTAAGCGCAAAACGAAATTGTGAGAAGGAAAGAGCAGGGGAATAAACCGCAGAACTGGCTGGGCCAAAAAGCATCGATAACACCTAACGCATGGGCATAGACTAGTTACCCGTATGCGATAAATGAAAATTTCCACCCAGATGACTTATAGTTTCACCCTCTCGATATCCACCCAGCTCAACCTGTTTGCGCAGTGCAGTTGTAGTTGAAGTTCAAACAAAAATCTTATTCAATTTCTCTATTTTTATTAGTACTTGGTATGGGCTGACTGAAAGGGGGCCAGCCTTCTAGTTCACTATCCTTTGTAAATTTCTTTATCTGATTTAATAAGCGCCTGATTGTCCACCTCACCACTATTTTGCCCAACCCGTTGACTTTTAGTTTCGTCTTCTCAATATCCACCCAGCTCCATCTGATCGTGCAGTCAAGCTGCCGACATCAAGTCAACAAAACATAATTATCTCTAATTTTAGCCCATCATTCGACAGCGCAGAACAAAAGGAGATGACGGGAAAGCCCATGGGCCATGGCGCTAGAGAAGAACGGGAAGCCAAATTTCCTAAATCGATAGATAAAAATTTCCAACCAAGATATTTTGACTTTCACACTTTCGATATCCACCCAGCTCAATCTGGCCGTGCAGTGCATTTGATATACTGCTTCTAAAATTATAAAAGAGGGAAAGTGTAATGGTGGTAGCTTTAAGCTACTAGCTTGCACGGAAATCCGTTACGGAACGCACAGGTGAGTAGGAGTTTCAGGGTAAGATTACCACACTACGTGGGCCAAAGGATTGATACGACTCCGACAGCCGCCCAAAAATCAATCGAGGAAATAATATGACATGCGGGTATCATCCCGGTGATTCAGTGGCACGCGCGGATCGTTTCAGAGCAAGCGAGTGCTGTTTCGCAGTATGGCGCTGTTGGATATTTGAAAAATATATATTATATATAAATTATAAAATGCATAACAAGACGAGCGGACCTTCGATGAAGGACTCTAGGGCTATGCACCATCCTTCCTCACAAAACGGGCATCTAGTGAAACTCTCACAGTCTAGAGATGCCATTTAAGTTTTGGCTCTCTCCATTCTGCACACTATTTCGTAAGACAGAGTAGTGTGCAAAATAGAGAGAGCTGCAAACCGAAACAATATCACTACCTCACACTAACGCGTTAGGTTCAACCGCCCAATTACAAGAATCCCACTTCCTATCAGATATTTTGCCCAACCAGGAGATATTTGCATTCACAATCTCTATAACTGCCCATCCCAACATGTTCATGCAATTCCGCAGTCAGAGGTCAAATACGTGTGTGAAGTCGGTCAAAAATCGGCGGGTATACTTTTATTGGTAAGGGGGGACCCTTACTTTCAAAAATTTTTGGGCAAATTTTCTCGCCATTTTGCAAAAAATAGTTTAATGACATGTTAAAAACCGCCTCAAAGATCTGAACGAATTTGCTAACTAGATCCCATGAAACCGAGAAATGACCGCGAAAAGTGATGCTCCAAAAGTGATTATTTTCGGAATTGTGATAATAACTGTGTTATTTCGCAGTTTTAAGGACTCTAGTTAGCAAATCCGGTTTCTATGTGCAAAAAAAAATTTTAAAAAAAAAAATTTTAAAAAGTCGAAAACATTTACATCTCGAAAAAATTTCTATATCAGAACGCATGAAAGCATCAATGTAAAAAGTTATACTTGAAATACACAGGGACGTATGGAACCCAGGGATGAGTAGGTCATGGATGAGCAGTGATCGGAAAGTATGTAAAAATCGACATGAGAAAAGTTTTTTTCGAAAAAGTGTTAGGAGCCGATTCCTTATCAAATTCTGCACACACGGGTGCTCAAAATCGCCTTCTACCAACATCTAAAATGCGCTAGGTGTGGACTCTGCAAGGACCGCGATGCGAGGTTCTCGCGTCGCGTTCCCCCTCTTCTTTTCACACACTCTCTCGTCCGTTTTTGGAATGGCCTCAAACGCGCGCTTTTCAATTTGAATTTTTTGCGAAGCCACTTGTAGTTACTGCTTCTGAATCTCCGTGGCACAATACTTCATGGGGAGCCGTATCGATGTTTATCAAAAGTGGCCGAATTTTTCACATTTTGAGTCATTAATCGCGTCGGAACAGCTCAAATCATGTTTCTTTCGGCAATTTAACATAACTTTTGATGCTCGTTCGAATATTATGCAACATGATTCCGAAATCTGAAATTTGAAATAATCGATTTTTGGAGATCAAAGATCAAAATTTTTATGAAAAAAATTTTTCTACCTAAAAGGGTCACATACCCAAAGTATGAAGCCCGTACGACGATTTAACCAAACTATGCCGCTATCACCCCTTTTTCCTACGCTATTGTAGTACAGAAAGCGCGTTTTAAATACTTTTGCCGGCACTTATATGGCTAACTTGTATACTCATTCGAAAGCGGGGATCAAAATGCACCTACAAATTATACCCTCATCGATTTTAATTGTGCCTTTCATACACAGTATACAAAAGTTTGAAAAAACGTAACATACCGGTTACATACTGCCAAATTAGTGCGTAACATTGCTAATAAAAATGGGTTTAGGTATACTCATATGTGTTGTGGGTATAATTTAATTAATTCCCAGAGTTTTTCCGTCATTTTGCGTATTTCGGCGTCAAATATAGTGAAGGAATAGCTGAAATATCATGCCTCAAATAATCACAGCGTTGATTTGAACAACGAAAAAACGTGTGGTCTCTGAGCGTGCGCTTTCCATGTGGTGTCTTTTGTCACACTTTGTATTCGTCCTTCCTTGCTCATTCTTTATCATTTATCTCTTCTTTCAATGTACGAGGAAACATTATTATACCTTATTTTTACATTCCCCGCCTAACGGCGGGTATAGTGTGTTACTTTTCACTTAGTATTTGACCTCTGTCCGCAGTGATGAATTCGGCAATAATCAATAATCTATATTCTCGGAACGTAAGCCCATGGCTTTCTGGAACAGATAGAAAAGGCGGAGTCGATCAAAAATAGAGAGGTATCATCATGCCTCACATCAACTATTGGCTTTCAACAGCGCAGTACGAAAGGAGAAGAAGGGAATCTGCATGGAATCAAAGAAGAACCGATAGCTTTCCGAAATTGATGAATGAAACTTTCCAACCAGGATATTTTTGCTCTCACACGGTTCATATCCACCCAGCTCAATCTGACCGTGCAGTACAGCATCTTCAACAAAATATTTTTTCCGGAATTTCGCTGAATTTAGCAGAATTTTCGACGACGCCTAAAAAACGAAGAAGAAGGGAATCCGCGTGGAACTAAAGAAGAACGGGCCGCTAGATTTCCGAAATCGATAAATACAAGTTTTCAACCCGGCTGGTCGTGCAGTGAGTCCGGTACTACAGTTCCAAAAATATAAAATGGATAGAGAGAAAGGGTAGCGGTGGTAATTTGCACGGAAGTCCGTAACATAACGCACCAGGGATGTTCAAAAATTTCCTGCACTCCTACTTTAGCATGCTCTCTCGCCGACCAGAGAAGACGAGAGAGCAGCACACCACTGGAACGCGCAGGTGAGCGGGGGTTTCAGTGTAAGAGGAACACACTAGGTAGATCAAAGGATTGATACGATTCCGACAGCCGCGCAAAGAAAAAAATCGAGGAAATAATATGAGATGTGGAATTCAGCCCGGTGATTCAGAAGCGCACTCGGATCATTTCAGAGCAACTGAGGACCGTTTGGCAGTCGAAAATAATACAAACAATCATCCAACACTGTGCACAATCACAATGAAAACAGTTAGATTTTGGTGTCACCATAGGTGATTTTGAGCAATCTAGGGCCAAGCTACGCCCTTTTTCAACCAGTTTTCGCTCCTTTTGGACTAGACTCAGCCCCTTTAGTACCAAGCTCCGCCCCTTTTCAACCGTGCCTTTTTTCAACTAGGCTCCCCCCCCCCTTACCCAACTAGACTCCGCCCATTTCCCCCACTGACCGGGCATTTGATGGAACTGCATCTCGTTCAGCTCGTCCTCCTTCATTCCGGCCAGTCGATCGACGAGCAGAGACATCGTCGACGAGTTCGGATCGCAGTGGGAGAGGGCGCATGTCACCTGACAATTAATTAATTAATTAATTTTAAATAATTAAATAAATATTTTGACTAAGTGAATCTACCGGGATAGACTATGTGTATCTACGATCGAACATTAACTATTTCTTTAGTTGAGTTTCTGCATTTTGATTCATATCGAATCTTGAAGTACACGTAGAGTTGAGTTTCAAGCGTTTCTCAAATATGGGAATTGTCACACAGTATTGATCGTCTCAAGGCACTCTTTTCTCAAAAATCAAACACACCTGTACCCGTTCTATCCCGTAAGCACAGACTCCAATTCGTAATGTCCTATTAATGAGATAAAATACATATAATAGTAATAAAAATATTAATAAAAATGTCGAACCTGGAAGAGCCGATGACGATCCAGAGTGGGCGCGGTTCGAGCGACGTACTGCTCGCATCTGAGAAACAAGCATTGAAGTACGAAACAGAGTTTAATATCAGAGGTTGATCAACTAGTTGGATCTCGCTATGGCTATCTCGCTAAATACCGTAATTTTACATCCAGGTATGGTCTGGAATGTAGAAATATTTGAGCTAATTGAAGTATCAGGTCAATTCTGGCCTAAACTAGTCGTCATGGCCGACGTAGGTACCATTATTTCAAGGGAACAAGAGTGAATTCTAGCCTATCCCGAATGATTCATGAGAAAACATCCTCTTCCCATTCAACATCCACCTTCATTCAATTGCCCAGACAAACAAATATATTGTAAAATATTTCTCATATTATTAAATTAAATAAAAAATTAATTCTCACCGTGCCATCACAGGTCGCATGTCAAACTTGGACGCCAGCTTCATCACGAGCGACACGTTTTGTACTGAAAAGTACATTGTCATTTACAACAAGCGTAAATATGTCAATTTCCTCGGATCACTAGTTCACTAATTACCATCATTAGTGAATGTTATCTACCTTACTCCCTTCAGGGAAATCAAGGCAAACTTAGAGCAAACTGAACTCGAATAGTAATGACAAGAAGATTACATTCTCGTCTAAACTCTCCCACCCGTCAAATAACCGAGAACGTGAGAAATTAGGAGAATATAATGAGACAAGGTTCAGGGTAGGAAGAATGGAAGATTGGAAGAACTGCCTGGTGCAATAAGAGAGTAGGATTCCAATTGCCCTCTAAGTTCTGCTTTTGCTCACCAGCAGTGATGCCAAATCGGAACCCGCGTTTCTTCAATTTGTGTTTTCTCTCATTGCTCTTACCAGCGAGAGAGCACGCGAAATGAAGAGTCATACTTGAATTGCTACTCACCAGTTATGCTTTTGCGCTGCGGGCAGTAGGTGATGCATCGGAGGAACTCGAGCATCTCCCCGTATTTCACGTCCTCGATCGCCACCGGCTCGTTCTCACGGCCGCCGTAGCACGTTTCCTAGGGTTTTATTAATTTTTTAAAACAAATAATTTAATAAAACTGTTCGGAAAAATACGAAAATCGCAGGAAATCGCACCTGGAAGAACGAGGACAGCTCGGCCATCCATCCCGGATTCACGTACCTGCAAACGGCCAGGCTTAGCGTTAGTTAAACAATAGTATCATAACGCTTCCACAAAGACGGAGCAGTCGTTGCGAACTCGAAACGTTTCCTATTATTTCGATCTGAGGCCGCAACAAAAAGCAAAAGATCTTGTGACAGCGTAAACTTCGAATTGCTGACACTAGTGAGCGTGAGCAATGAGCAAACGAAGCTAACTCACAGCGCCTGATTGTCGACGATGATCTCGAAGTTGCGCCACGGACACGGTATGGAGAAGTCGTCGTACTGCGACTTGGTGACAACGATGTCATCACTCAGACGGGAGATGTGATGCATCCACTAAACTGTGAAACGCAATTAAACAACGAACTCGATTAAAACGACAAAATCAATCAATAGTTGTAAGCGCTGCGAAAACTGCGAATCGTGCAGCAGCATCAGTAAAAACGAGGTTCGAAAGTAGCAATTATGAATGGTCGGACTTAGATATTCATAAATAATTTAGGAAATTATATTTATTGTGTATAATGATTTCACCATTTAAAAGACTTCTAATAGCATGAACAATGTATTTTATTAAATTAAAATAACGAGACATTCCGCAAATGAAAAGTGATCTACCCCAGTATTGTATGTGGCCCACCGAAAGTACCGTAACAAAAGGTACACGGCGAAAATATTCCACGTCGCGTTTCGAATTTATCGTCGTTTTGCGCCCAGTTTCTGTTGTGTTTCAGTGAGTTTATACTTCGTATTTTTGCAGGAATGTCGTTCTATGACCAGCAGGGGTCGAGCGCGTCTGGCGGCAACTTCCGTCGCACATGGGACACGAAGGAGTACGAGGCGAAAGCCGTCGAGAGGCTCAACCTCGAGAAGGATGAGGCCGAGGGCAAGCACAAGGGCCCCAAGATCAAGAGGGAACTGCTCAAGTCGCGAGATTACAAGGTATAGTTAAGCCTCTGGTTTGTCTCGAATTTCGAACAGTTATGACCTAAATCATGATCGTCTTGTATCGATCGCTTGGCTTTTATGTTGTGTTGTAAGTGGACACTAGTCTCTTTTTTAATCGCCTACACAAGTCAATCATTCATAGCATAGCTCTATGACGTTTGCGATTGTCCGCGGTCTAGACTAATATTTCACGAATTTAAATAAATTTCAGGTCGATCTCGAGGGCAAGATCGGGAAGGCCGTCGTGATCAACAAAGCGACCCCGTCGGCGGAGACGGGAGGATACTACTGCGATGTGTGCGATTGCACCGTCAAGGTTCGTTACTTCTTATTCGGGGTTTCCAAGTATATTCAAATATTGTTATCGATCGCTTCGAAAAGGTTTGTTTGTTCTATTTCCCTTTAAATAGTTTCCCTTATCTTGGCACTGCTTCCATTCCGATATCGATTCTAACCTTTACCGTTATCTATGTAGGCCAATTGAAACGTATAATGAGCCTGCTCGAGAAAGTAAGGAATATCCCTCCTCTTGTTCCGCTTACCGGGAGTTTATGTGAGCCCCGTGATTCTTATTTATTTATTATCTATTAATTTAGGATTCGATCAACTTCCTCGACCACATCAACGGCAAGAACCACCAACGGAACATGGGGATGTCGATGAAAGTACACAAGAGCACACTGGAGGAAGTGAAGGAGCGACTGCTGGTCAAGAAGATCGAAAGTACGTCTCCTTCCTTTATTAAATATTTAGAAAAAAACTTTATCATCCTTTCTATTATCCAGCCCTTCTCCGCTCACTTCCTTTTGTTGAATCAATGCATCTCCATTAGCTCTCCTGATCAGCACATGACAATAATGATATTTTTAAAAGAAACTTAAAAATTGTGATGACGATGATTAATGAAATGTTGTAACATAAATAATTATATTTGCAGAGGAGCAGGCCAAGTACGAGACGAAGGAGGAGGAGCGAGCGGAGGATGTGAAGGAGGAAGAGGCGCGACTCGCCGATCACAAGGCCCAGAAAAGGGAGAACAGAAAGAGGAAGAAGGTTAGTTATTGATTTTTTAAAGCTTCCAACAAGTAGCCGAATCGAACAGTAGCTCTCTCCGTTCTGCAAACTCGCATGGATCAGACTGAAGAGATGGTGTGCAGAATGGAGAGAGCTACTATTCGATTCGACATCACTAATTCCAATTATACTATATATATTTTTTTTTAAATATTCCTACTGGTGGCAAGTAAATTTGAGCCAGGTGGATCCGCGCCGCTTGTTTCTCTTTAGTTTGGGAAACGGCTGACTGTTTAATAGTATACTGCTCCTTGGTTGTGATAAAAATAAAGTAAAATTTTCTATTGTCTTTATTTATTTAATTAAATATTAATATTAATTGCAGGAGAAAGAAGAGGCAGCGGCGGACGAGATGGACCCCGAGATGGCTGCCATGCTGGGATTCGGAGGGTTCGGCGGAAGCAAGAAGAAAAACTAGGGATGGATAAGGTGGACGTTCAGTCCAAATCCACTCCAAAAATATTCAATAATTGTCTCAGAGGCTCCGTTTCACACTTTGATCTCCCTGTATATGAGAATAAATGATTGCCATTTATCGATTGGTTGTTTGTGTGATTGCAACAGTGGTTGATGGCCGCTTGTGATATCTGAGACTGGTTCCGCCCTGATCTGGGACCGGCTATGGTGCCTAGGCTGGTGATGTCGGATATAACAGTTACTCTCTCCATTTTGCACACTCGTATTTCTGACCTGCGAAAGAGTGTGCAGAATGGAGAGAGCACTGCACGATCCGGCATCGCCGCTCCCGGCACTTTTATGCTTCACTGGAACGATTTATTCCGCAATCCGCCCGTTTTTCATGTTTTTAGCAAAGTAAAACATATTTAATTCCGCTGTTCCAGTGAAGTGTACATGTTGCCTTTGCTAAAACCCAGAGTGTTTATAGTCCTTCGCGTCGGTTAGTTGATCTGATCTCCCCCAGTGGTTTATGTCCACGTGTGCTATCTTCACTCCGAGTATTGATCTGATTCTCTGCTCCGAACACCGAATATAGTAGTAGCTCTCTCCATTCTGCACACTCATCGGTCAGAATGGCGCTCTCTTTCTCTGACCGTCGAGATAGTGTGTGAAATCGATAGAGTAAGGCCCTGGCTCTCTAGTTGGCGCGCCTTGACGACTGGTGACGTGGATGTTGTCTTTGCGGGCCAACTTCAAAGTGTATGGAATGAATCGACTATGCAAATCGTTCCTCTTTTCATCCGCTCACTCGCTGCGTTTGCAGTTCATCCTTGTGATTAGCCCACGATTTTGAGTCGATTCTTTATTAAAAAGTTTGTACGTTTTTTTCCACAATAGAACGATTCACGAATTATTGTTCCTTCTTTCATTTCATTTTGTAGAATCTATGAAACTTAGTTGTTCTGAGCCCGCTTGATCCTTTGAAACACGCGTCCAATATTACTAGCATTGCGCATCTGTTCGCCCCCCCCCCTTTTATTTCTCTGAAGCATCGCAAAAATTAATTGTTGGCACTTACAGATGCTGTCGCGTGCAGCATTTGCGTCGTGCCTGGTGCTGGTGGGCTGCTGCGCGGCCCTGGCTGCAGCCAGTACGACCGGGCCCTCGCTCGAGGAGAAGGTGCGCTCGTTTTTACTGACAATTGTTCGGGGTATGGCCCTGATTGCGGCCATTTTTATCAACAACCGACAAAGATTGCGAAGGAGATGGGGATGATGATTCGTCTTCGAAAGCCCAGATTGAGAAACTCATTTCAACTCTATTGCTCAGTAGGGAATTTCATGCTTCAAATAATAGTTATGACATTGGGGAGATTTGATTCATCGATGCGGGTCATGCTAAGTGAATAAAATTGTATTATTTATCTTCCTCTAGAGTTCTCAATATGGGCTTGTGACGAAGAGCCGATCTCTCCATTCTGCACACTCACTATGGAATAGTGTGCAAAAAAATGAAAGAACCAGGCGGAATTGTAAAAAAAAAGAACGAATAACTCCTCCTCCCTCTTGCAGGTGAAGCTGCTGCAGGAGTCACTCTACAGGAAGCCCGTCCTCAATCTCAACATGGAGAAGTGAGACAATTGGGCACAAAAGGGGGCTGGCACGGGCTTTCTCGCCCACTAAGTCACGTCGATTAGTGTACCACGAGTCTAGTTACCATTCCCTTGTAAGCAATGAAGGGTGACAATGAGTAAATAGTGTATCTAGGTCGGCACTTCTTTTCTACCGACATTCTGGCTAGAGCTGTTGTGCATTCGAGAGGGGAACCTTTGGGAAAAGGCCATCCGGTATAGCTGAAAAGTTCCGGGTTCGCCCTTCTAGAGGCGTTGTTTGTATCTGTTAAAATCCAGTGATCACGTATTTATTATTCATTTAAATTATCTTTTTTTTAAAATCGTAATATTGTTTCCAGATGGCGCAACCTGGTGCGCTCGCAGCCCCGCAACTACTCGATGATGGTGATGTTCACGGCGCTGTCGCCCGGCGTGAACTGCCCCATCTGCAAGTGAGTGTGTTTGGAAGGAGTCGAGCAGGGGGGTTGGACTGAGCTTTGGAGCGAGTTTGGAATGATCTTGGAGTGGTTGATCCTCGGAATGGGTGCATAGTGGCTATCAGTGAACCGCACTAGTCAGTTTGCGGTTTCAGAGGTTTCACTAGGCTGCGATCGAATTGTGCTTAGATTCATCGGAAGGGAATGGAGTAACAAAGAAAACAGCGCGTGGAAACTTTTGAGTGCATCTCTAGGACGTTTGGGGATTCAAGAGGTTTATTTAGCCGTCGAGTCATTGTGATTTCGATGTAAGGGAGTTGATCGAGAATACAATCTAGACTAACAATTATTTCTGAACATCTTTTCCAATTTTGTGAACCCCAAGTTGTTGAGTTTTCATGGTCTATATGTGATTGCCGTTGCCAAGGAATGGTGATATTGTAGAATGAAATGTGGGCAAATATCTAGCCAAGTTGAGGATTCATGAATCTTCCTTGTCTGTCACCGCTTTTTGGTTTCAATAATGGCCTGATCGACTAGGGTACAACCGAAACTATCGTAAGGCATTCCTTCACATCCTTTCCAATTTGTTGTCACTTTGAGGTTTCATGCGCTTGAATTAGGCGTCGTCGCATTGTATCTCTGATCGGAAGTAGACGCGGCGAAAAATATATAATTTTGAAATGAAACGGTTCTCACATGCCATCCCAAATCATGTCTTTGACTGGATGTATTTGTTATTTTTACTACCTTCTTTTGGCCTGCATACGACGAATTATTCATCATTGACCCTCTAGGCATTTTATATTACTGATTGTATTTTCAATAGGAGTTATAAAAATAATTTAAAGCAACTTAATTTAAAATCGAAACTTTGACCTATTTGTCCAATCCTCTCCTCCCTTCCAGACCGGCATACGACGAGTTCTTCATCCTGGCCAATTCGTACCGCTACGCGCACTCGGACGCGCGCTCCCTCTACTTCGCCATCGTCGACTACGAGGAGGCGCCCAATGTGTTCCAGCAGGTATACTGTAGGGCTTGGAATGGATCGTGGGGGGGGGGGTGGCATGGATCTAGGACTGTACCTTACAATGTCCAAGTAGGTAATGTTTCTGTACACTCGACTTTCAGCCTCCTACACTTTTGGGGTTTCAAAGGATGTTTGAAACGCAAACAATGATGGGGCATTATCTCCGCAAAGTGCAAATTTCGAAATGTATTTTCTATCTCAAGACCAAGTCGCATTATCGTTAAAAGCTTTGTTGTGACTTTGTGCGCTCCTTGGAACCATATCGTGACGGGTGCAATAAATATTTCTCAGATGAACCTGAACACGGCGCCGATCCTCTACCACTTCGGAGCGAAGCTCCAGGGCAAGAAGAAGCCCGACCAGATGGACTTCCAGGTGAGAAATGATCAGACTCGTGATCCGAAAAAAGGGGATACTGTAGTCGTGAATTTCAATCATGGATGTGGACGTTGAAAAGTGTTTTGTTACATCAACCACGCTGACAGCATTACCAATTCGGATTTGCACTTGAGTATGAAATGAGGATGGGGCATGAATGCGGCGGGGATGAAATCTAGCTCTGCATTGCGCACACTCTTTAGGAAAGCACTTGCTTGAATTATTGTGAAGCGAACTACTATTGGATCTCGCTGATCCCATGTAGTTTTCTGGGTTCGATGCAACCGGAAAGTGACTGTGGCAAAAACATATCGCGTCGACTTGCTCCATCTTAATGTACGCCCGCTTGAGTGTCTATACGTGTTTGTGATTACATAGATGGGGCTGGAAGTGAAACATTTTAAATTATTAATTCTATTAATTTAATTTAATTAACAATTGCAGCGTCACGGCTTCGACGCGGACGCGATGGCGCGCTTCGTGCACGATCAGACGGAGGTGAGCTTTAATGATTGTTTAGAAGATTTAAATTAATAATGTCATTAGTATCTTTATTTTTATATTAATGTTTATGGAGTGGGAGTGTGAAGAAGGAAGTCTCATTGCTTTCCTTCCTAGGTGCGGTGTAGCGTAGTTGAATGAGTGAATGTACTTTGATATATTTTTCACGTCTGAAGTGTTCTTCATTAGCAGCATTCGCTCACCCATGGGAATATAGGAACGATGGGACAGGAATGCACCTTGATGAAAATTCCCGGATTTCTATAGTTTTTCTACATCTGTTGTGAAGAGCGTCTATTGCACTACCCTCTCTGGCTGAGATATTATTATTTTTTTATTTGAAATTCTTTTTAATTTTTATAAGATATTCCCAGGACTTACTATTTTTCTAATTATTAATTTTTCGATCTCTGGTGTGAGAAATCTCTGTGTGAGAGCTTCCCCTCTCTGGTCGGGTGTACGGATGGCTTGTCATTACCATAGAAACGGCAACGATAGTGATGGCTGTTATTCCTTCCTTGGGATCACAAGCCTCACATTCATCTCACTATAGCGAGCGTGCGCGCCTCATTTATCTCATTGTTTAAAAAAATTAAATTATATTTAAACAAGGATACTGTCTCTAGATGAGAATTTGAATCAATGCAAGCCTAGCAAGCCCGAGAAGGATGTCGAATCTGTCTGAAACCACGCTGTTTTCCGGAATCTATGCAACGGAAAAGTAACTGTTGGCAAACATTTGAGCTTCTCGATTGAGTCATGGTTAGGGAGGTCAAATGGGAAATGAGCTCTCATTCCATTCAGTACACTATCTCGCAGGCGGATGTGGCGAGACAGTGTGCAAAGTAGAGAGGGGTGATATCCGATTTTGATATCGTCTTGTGATGCCGAATCCGAATCAGAGACTCCGCATTTCGCGCTCTCTAACCAGGACCGAATCGAGAAGTTCGAATTTTTCCCAACAGTTACTTTTCGGTTGCATAGAGTCGGGAAAACAGCGTGGTATCAGACAGATTCAATACAGCCAGCCCTGCTAACCATAACTCAAACACTCATCTAGAGTGAGTCCCCTTGATGAAATATAATTTCAAGTATCTGACCGGCACGAGAAAGCTCGAAACATGAAGAGAGTCCTTTCCGCGTTGTCATCGTCAGTATTAGCGAAGTCGTTTCTGGTTTTGCTCTCTCCATCTAGCACACTCTCTCGCCGGGGTCAGCCAGACGAGGGAGTGTGCCGAATGGAGAGAGCGGGAACCGGAACCGGAACGGCATCCCTAATCATCAACACCCTTATATCCTGACTGCCTGCAGGTGTCGATCCGCGTCCTCCGCCCGCCCAACTACGCCGCTCCCGTGATCATCCTGCTGCTGGCGATGCTCGTGCTCGGCCTGCTGTACATGAGGTACGGTAGGAGGGCGAAATAAATCAGTTTGGGTTGTTTGGTTACTGTAGGGGAGAAAAGCGAAAAGGCATGACTATTCGTCGAGGTTAAATCGTGCTGGGACTGCGGTACGGTAAGGGATGGAGTACGGTAGCGCTGATTATTGATTGCGCGAGAGAGCCTGCAAAAAGGAGAGAGAGCGGGTGATAGATCGGGCACGTGTAAGGGCAATGCTCGGACTGCTGCATATGGGGTACTGTAGGAGGGGGAAATAAATCAGTCCGCGATCCGCACGCTTGTTTGGTTACTGTACAGGAGAGGACGGTGACTATTGGTGGAGGTTTAATGCGAAACAGGAACGATGAAAGCACTGATGCTGGGGCGATACTAGCTATATATGAGGCGTGGGTGAAACATTACTCTCGTGGGTGGAGAGTCGGGATATTAATCTGCTGGTCATACACATGGTGCTGGGCAGGGAGTGGTTGAGGGAATGTTGAGGGTGGCCAGCAGCGTGAAATTGCGTCTGAATAAATTATATGTTTTGTGTAAGGGCAGCTGAATCTGATTGGATATGCGGATTTGCCGCGGAGCGTGAAGATAGGATGGGACATGGATGAACCTGGGATGGATAGGGGATCTGTATTTTGAATATTTTTACAAATCTGTCATCTGACTATTGACAATGCGGGTTTGCGAATGATGATACGGACGGGGTGAGGCGGGAATGCGCCTGCAATGAAATTTGAGACGATAATTACTGGGAGATAAGGCGGCTCATAATTTTTTTCATATTCAAATGTTTTGAGCGACTTGGACGACGAAAGTCATTGAAAAGGTGCGTTTACTGCTAAGTATGTAGAAAGAATGCGACATAGATATACCTGGGAATATATTTTACAGTTTTAGGTACCACATGACCTTCAAATCGCAGTTTAGAGTTGTTCAAGGACTAGAAGGAGGGATGGAACATGAAAGTGCCTTGGATGAAGCTTGATTTTATGCCTATTTTCGATATCGATTGACTAGGCAAATTCTCGGGATGAAATGTGGCATGAATGTGCACATGAGAGATCATTTCAACGTTGTTATGGTTGTGCAATATTTTTTCTACACCCGACAAGACCGACGCTCATTAGCGCATATCTTCGGCCAGGAGATTGAAGGAATAGTGGTGCACGAATGCACCTGGGATGCAAGTTGCACCAACAATGAAAAGATCGTACAAATGGCTCAGATGATATGAGGATATTGAAAAGGTATGGGGCAGCAAATCACCAGGGGGATTTATCCAAGGTGGTGGGGAAGCGATGACGTGTGTGAAGCGGAGGTGGATCATTCAGGTAAAATCAAAATCTGGAATGGCAGGAGAGTAATTTGACATGTGCAAACTTAATTTCACCCAAAGAAACGAACATGCATAGGATTGAATTTTTTTTTGTCGTCGTGGAAGATCCATTGACAATGTGGATTCACCAATAAGGATGAAGGATGGATGTGGCGGAAATGCACCTTGAAAGAGACGCTGACAGACAAGAATTAGTGTGCACTGGGAATATTGAAATTATGTTAATTTTTTTCCGCGCTTGCTGCCTAACACTATTGACGATGCGGGCTTAGCAAGGATGAAGGACGAGTGGAGCGAGGATCTGCCTGGCTTGAAATTGAATTGATTTTCCGGGTCCTCAGCAACTAAGTTTAGCAAAGTGTTTTTTTCAGGGATTTTGTTGATTTTGTTGTGCTGTGTTTGGCAGTCAAATTGGCAATGCGGATTCATCTAGAAGAGGAAGGAATCACGGGGCATAGAAGCACCGGGAAATGAATATTCTCTGAAATTACAATATGCCTGTTTGCAGACGCAACAACCTCGAGTTCCTCTACAACAGAACTTTCTGGGCGTCGGTTTGCGTCGTGAGTTTTGTTATTAATTAATTAATTAATATTTGTGTATTTGCAATTATTAGCAGCAAATATGCATACATTAATCATTCATTTTCTAAATATTTTTGTTTAAAAATAACTAACCGTCGTAAACAAAATCATCTGAGGTTCGGAGTCTGGGTATCACGCTTCTGCATATTTATATTTTATTCTTTATTTTAATTAATTATTTAATTAAATAAAAACAATACTTGGCAGGGCATCTGCTTCATCTTCATGTCGGGCCAGATGTGGAACCACATCCGCGGGCCGCCCTTCATCATGACGAACCCGAACACGAGGGAGACCCAGTACATCCACTCGTCCACCCAGTACCAGGTAGCATAGAGGGGGATGTGGGTCGGAACCAGGATCCAGAAGTGGGGTACCAGAGGGGGTTTTGGGTTTCGTAAGTGGAACCCTGCGACAGACGTTATCATACTCCTATATAAAGCGCAAAAGTCTCTTGGCTGTCTGTCCAGACTCCGCCCACTTTGCCCCGCCCCCTCCTTGGCCCTGAGGGACCAGGGTAAAGATCAATGATCAAAGATCAAACTATAAAGAGCAAACTTCAAACTATAATGACCAAGCTACAAACAAGAAAGACCAAACTACAAACTATAATGACCAAACTACAACCTCCACACTACATACACTTCACGCTACAGACTACAAACAACACGATTTCGTCACAGAAACTTCCAGAACCTTCCAACGAGACGGGGAGGGAGGGGAGAGAGAGATTTCGTCATCGAACCTTCCAGAACCTTCCAGAAAGAGGGGGGAGGGAGGGGGAGAGATTTCATCATAGAAACTTCCAGAACCTTCCAACGAGACGGGGAGGGAGGGGGAGAGAGATTTCGTCATCGAACCTTCCAGAAAGAGGGGGAGGGAGGGGGAGAGAGATTTCGTCATCGAACCTTCCAGAACCCTCCAGAAAGAGGGGGGAGGGAGGGGGATAGAGATTTCATCATAGAAACTTCCAGAACCTCCCAACGAGACGGGGAGGGGGGAGAGAGATTTCCTCATCGAACCTTCCAGAAAGAGGGGAAGGGAGGGGGGGGGGGAATTCGTCATCGAAACCTCCAGAACTTTCGAGAGAAGGGGGGAATTGAGGTGGAGAAAGATTTCGTCATCGAACCTTCCAGAACCTTCCAGAGAGAATGAGAGGTTAAGGAGGGGAGAAAGATTTCGTCATAGAAATTTCCAGAACCTCCCCGAAATTTCGCAACCTTCCAGAGAGAGGAGAGAGTCGGAGAGTATGTGAAGCAGGAGAAAAAGAAAGACAGACGACGCGCGCAGCGCGGAGTCTGCCAGTGGTTTCCCCCGTCGTAGGCGGGGGAATGCTGCTGGTTTCCTATATTTGTTTGCGTTTTGTGAGGCAGGGAGCGGTGTTCGAATTGAGATATTGAATTGTTCTCGTGCATAAGGATAGGGTGAGGCATGAAAGCGCCGGAAAAGAATGTGTAACCACCACATCCAAGGATCCACCCAGTACCAGGTGAGAGAGAGGCTGGTACCAGACGTGGAGCAAGTTTGGGGCCCGACCCGGTACCAGGAACCGGAAATATGGTACCAGAAGGGGTTATGGGTTCCGGGATAGGTGGAACGTACTGCAGATGCTAGTTCATTTTCTTATTTACTGATTGTTATCAACCACTAGCGACACCAACATTAGCATCTCGAATTACTCGGGTGGATAAGGATAGGATGAGGCAAGGATGCGCCTGGAATATAGGCGACATGTCAACACGTCAAATATATTGGCCTCCACTCGGCTAGTGGGAGTGGTTTGACGTGAATAGTGTTGATTAATTGCTGATTAAATGATTAATAAATAATTACTAATTAATTAATTAATTAGTTAATCATTACTAATTGCAGCTGGTGGGGGAGACGTACATCGTGGCGACGCTCTACGCCGCCATCACCTTCGGCTTCATCCTTATGAACGACTCGGCGGTGGTCGAGAACATCAAGGACGCCCTCAAGAGGTATACGGTAGCGAGGAGGGAGGGGGGTTACGGTAGCCCCGGGATTATCGATTGACTTTTATTTCTAAGATACGATAGGAGTGGGTGGTTACGGTAGCGGGGATTATCGATTGCTCCTTTTCCAAAGATACTAGGGACGTCATTTCGGTCTCTCTATTTTGCACACTCCATCGCCTGACTAACCGGAGAGACAGTGTGCAGAATGGAGAGAGGCCCCCTGATAGATATGGGACTGGGATACTGTTGCTCAGCATTATCGATTGTTTGTGTTATCACAGTCTCCGGGCGGTATACTGTTTGCGATTTGCGGTCATGGAACAAGAGTCCGCGGTGCAAACCTGATCTCCCGGGCACTAGAAACCAAAACTTTTCATTGCGCATCGCAGATATAGGGGTGTCCCATAAGTCTTGAGAATTGCCTCGTAAATCATTGTTGCGCAATCGAATGCCCCGATTTCGAAATGCAAATTGTAAACAAACTATTGCATCATGCTGACGTCGAAGGGGTATTGGCATTGCATCAGTTTAGCATTTGCCACAGTCATTCAAGTGATGGAGACTTATCACGATAAACGCGCTGTCTTACTTCATTCCTTCCGCCTTGGTCGAACATCGAAAGAAGCTCATGCGGACCTGGTGCTTACGGATGGAGAGGATGCCCCTTCCCTTATTACATGCCATCGTTGGTACACCCGCTTCAAGAAAGTAGATTATAATCTCGATGACCAACCCCGATCCGGCCGCCCAATTTCTCGCAAACCCACTCGAGTTCTCACTGCGCTGAATAAGGATCCGAAGAAGAGTGTGCGCATGTTGGCGGCAGAGACTAGCACTCCCAAGACCACCGTGTGTCGGACCCTCCATCGGGCGGGAAAGACAGCGAAGCTCCCCCAAGTCATTCCCCATGACCTCTCCCAGGCAGCAGATGAGAAGTGGATCACCTATGATAATGCGGAGAGGAGACTGCAGTGGTGCGACTTGGATGAAAAGCCCCAGCCCATCCCGAAGAAAGAACAACACGAAAAGAGGGAAATGCTGTGTTTCTTCTTCTGCTCCCTCGGTCCCCTCTATTGGGAGATCCTCGCCCCTAACACCTCGGTCACTGCCGACCTCTTCACTCAACAACTGGAAGAGGTCGCCATCAGGGTCCCTCCCGAACTCATGAGCGAGGGAAAAATCCTGATGTTGATGGACAATGCGCTCCTCCATCACGCGAAAATCACCCAAACCAATCTGGACGAGCTTGATATGGAATGGCTTCCCCATCCACCATATTCCCCTGACATTAGCCCTTGCGACTACCATTGTTTCCGCTCACTGTCTGACTTCTGCAGGGGAAGGAAGTTCAAGGACCGAGTCTCACTCGTTCGGGCATTCACCGAATGGATCATCTCTAAGCCTCCCGAGTTTTGGAAGAGAGGTGTTAACATCCTGCCCGAAAGATGGAGACAGGTCGAGGGTTCGAAGGGGGCATACATTGATTATTGATTATTGTAAACTGTTGAAGAAATAAAAAAAAAACAAAAAAATTACTTATGGGACACCCCTATAGTGTAGTCCATTTATTCATATATATATATATGATGTGACATAGCTCAATCCAATCCAATCCATCCCTTTCCAGCCGCAAGTCCTCCTCCCTGCCCAATGCTCCGGCGTACATGTGGGTGTCGGGCGGCCTGATGATCGTGGCCTTCTTCTTCTCCGCTCTCCTCTCCGTCTTCCGCTCCAAGTACAGCGGATACCCCTACTCGTTCCTGTTCTCCTAAGGATACGGCAGCCCCCGCCCCCTTACAGTATGACCGGTCGATTGTAAAGTGGTTTTATTCTGCCTTCGTCTTTGTATAGGGATACGGTAGATAACTGCCTCCTCCTTTACAGTATGATCGATCGATTGTAAAGAACACCCCC
This sequence comes from Pristionchus entomophagus, assembly GCA_036245825.1. Classification (NCBI taxonomy): domain Eukaryota; kingdom Metazoa; phylum Nematoda; class Chromadorea; order Rhabditida; family Neodiplogasteridae; genus Pristionchus; species Pristionchus entomophagus. The sequence goes on along the minus strand of BTSX01000003.1, from coordinate 30,060,451 downwards.
ACCAATGTTTTACTTAACCCTCCGCTGTCTCCATCTCGTAGATCTATAGCGAAGTAAGTTATTGGCCCGCCGAATAATAATAATATAATTAATGTGATATATATCTACCATTGTTGTTCTCATCTCAAATGTATTGCAGTTGTCTCCAAAGAATCGCCTTGTTTTCTACTGTATAGCTTTTAAATGTAACTGGGTTTCGTTGCGATAAAGTTGTTTCTAGGGATGTCTCTCTCGTTTTCTGTACCCGGTTGTGTCTTGGTTCCGGAGAGTTACCTAACAATGTGGAATGGCTTGCGACTGCTAACTAGTGATGTGTTGGATTTAAGATTACCGTAATATTCAGGGTGCGGTATCATGTTTGCAAGCGTTATCGCGAAGTGGTGGTACGGTAGCAACTCTGGCGGAGCAGAGGTGAGGAGTTGGACGGATGAAAGTGTTGCCTGATTTTGTCTGAAGTCTGATGGCGCTCTTTCGGATGGTATATAGTGGATAACTCAATTTCAACCCTAGGGTATGTCATTCCCTTGTGAGAAGGCGTTGCAAACATATAACAATGAAGGAGGAAGATGGGGATGTTGTTGTTTCACCGTGTCTGGAGTTTCGGTCATTTAATTCTCTTAACGCCTTCGGTGGATTAGCTGGGAATCTGTGTGCCAGCGGTAGCATTTTCCCGGAAAGATGAAAGGGGAAGCGGGTGCTCGAGAGTAGCGAGGACGTTTCGCATTCTTTCGTCTGTCTGACCAATGAGAGAGTGTGCAGAATGGAGAGAGAGTTTCATCCCGAAAGGATTACTCTACTCGAGAGGGATGAGAGACAACTAACGGCTCTAACGACTTCCAGGTGCAGAACGCGGCGGTGGTGGAGGAGGCGAAGAAGAAGAAGCTGAGGGTGGCGGACGACGACGGCATCTTCTCGTCCGAGGATGAGGAGGAAAGCGATGAGGAGATGATGGAGATCAGGAGGAGGTGAGGATTATCGATTGATTGATTTAGGGTTATTGTATCGTATAGTAGCCATCCATTGTACACACTATCTCGCCGGTCAGTGAGACGAGAGAGTGTGCCGAATGGAGAGAGTCGAAAACCGAAATGGCAGCACGAGTGAGTATTGATTGATCGGGAGGAGGATAGCTTGGTGTAAAATGATCCTTTTGAGAAGGCGGATTGCGATTTGCTACTGAGGCTAGATGTTTCGATTTGATCTTATCATGACGGTGGAACATAAAAGCGCGGTGATTTTGGGAAAGTTTTTTTTAAAGAAATAAGCGCCATGATTTTTTTTTTCACTGGCACTCGAGGTTACGTTTAATTGAAAAGTTTGCCGTGAAATAGGAATGCGCATGTGTTTTCATTTGCAGTTGCTAAATCTGCTTGTGAAACACACTCAGCGAGATTGAAATAGAAAAAAATTAGAGGCGTTATAGTAATTCTGGGTCTGGCCAGTTAGAGTACGTTGTGCTGTTTAAACGTTGAGGAGGTGAAGATTATTGATTGATTTCAGGGGTTACTGTATCGAATAGTAGCACTCTCCATTCTGCACACTGTTTCTCCGGTCAGTCAGATGAGAGTGTGCAGAATGGAGAGACAGTAATCCGTGTTTCGAACTGTAGAAGATCCGCGCCACTCTCGGGAAGGCGGGTAGATTGGGATTTGCCGCTACAGGTCGATGAAGGGGAACGCATTGGGGTTCTACCCTGAAATATCCCACTACGAGGAATTTCGTTTATTTTTTTGTGAGACTAGCTATTCTCGGGGGCATGACAGAAGCGCCACAATAATAATTCTAGAAGGCAGTCTAATCAGTGATAACAATATATAAATAGGTGGCCCTCAGCTATCCGATAAATCCATCCAGGGATCTCTAGCATCGTTTCATGATCAATTATGCCGTTTGGCGCTTCTTTCATGCCCTCCTATTCTCGAGGAACTGAAACAACCGGTTTCGGATTTACCTTACGATAACGGCGGAACATAAATGAGAGCGGTGATTGGCTGATAGTTTTTTTATAATAAAAAAAAAGCGGCTCACTGAATTATTCACTGGAGCTAGAGGTTTGAGTGCTGCAGTCTATCTCGTTTACAATAGTGATTTTTTTGTGGATAATAGGAACTCTGTGAGGTACTGCGCCTAGCTGTTTTGGAGGGATCTTATGTTGGCGGTGCAACACAAAAGAGCGCGGCCATTTTCGCAAGGTTGGTTAAAGAAATAAGCGCAATGATGCAATGATTCACTGGAATGAGCAGTGTGGTGAGCCATTTCCCGATTCAAATTCCGCACACGTCGTGTTCTCGAAACCTAACAAGAAGGGGCATAACTGTTTGATTACGATACCTTAATGTGGTCTGACGGTCGTTTAGTATTTAGAAGCCGTGGATACTTGATACTGAATCTAGCTGTTTTGGATGGGTCTTATGATGTCGGTGAAGCACAAATGGGCCCTGTGATTACTAACAGTTTAAAAAATATATATACTAAAGTCAATACAGCTGCAAATTTCGTGCTAACAATTAGCGCTTTCTGGAAACTTGTTAGAAATGGCATATTCGATCGATTACGGTAACTTTGAGTGGATTGGTCAATTCCCTGCTACGAGGTCTTTCGTTTTCAATTGTTTTTGGTGGGAGAGTCAGTGTCCTGAAGGTACTGTTCCTAGCTGTTGTGTATGGTTCTTATCATGACGGTGAAGCACAAATGGGCGCGGTGATTTTCCGACAGATGTATTCTACTGTCACTGGAACTCTAGGTTTGGTTCAATATAACAATTTTCTGTGAAGCAGGAATGAGCAGGGTCTTTTATTTACAGTTGCTAAATCGTCTTGTGAAGCACACTAAGATGAGATTGGCAATGGGAGTTATGTGACGCGTAGTCAGAACGATGTTTGCGTCAAGCATCGATTCCCATATTGTTGAGAGTTGTCTGACGATTGCTGTTTTTTTTGAGGCAGGTGCGCATTGATACTGAACCAATTCTTTTTTTGATGGATCTTATGAGGAGGGTGGAACATAAAAGGGCGCAGTGATTTCCTTATAGTTTTTATCAACTCAACGTTTCACATACTGAAAGTTGCAGTTTCGTTCAATTGAACAAGTTGCTGTGAAACAGGAATGCGCAGGGTTGATTTATTCACAGCTAGAATTTTTGTGACGACATCTTAGGCATTCATTCATTCATATATTCCGTTCATGGGAAAAGTACAAGAAAGAATCGTGAAGACAGTGAAGACAGTGAAGACAGTTTTTCAATATAACACTTTGCTGTGAAGCAGGAATGAGCAGGGTCTTTTATTTACAGATTTTTTTCTTTTCTTTTATTTCATTTTTTCTTTTCTTTTATTTTTGGCATGTAATTTGAATGGTGATAGAGAGTTCGAGAAAACGTAGTCAGAGCTATGTATGTGAGTGCCATACATCGATGGACTACGGTATCTTTGAGCGGTTGAAGCAATACTCTGCTTGCAGTATTCCGCGCACGAGTCATTCTAGAAGCCATTTGAGGGGCTTAGCCGATCGATCGATCTATTACGGTATTTTCGAGTGCTGTGGGGTCTCTCGTTTACAATATTGATTTGTGTGGAAAAGCGAGGACGATTATATACTGAACCTAGCTGTTCTGCATGGATCTTATGATGAGGGTGGAACACAAAAGTGCGCGGTGATTATCTGACAATTGCTTTTTTGTAAATCGTCGCAAAGACTCTCACAGTGAGAGTATCACTAGAACTCGACTTTCGATGAATTGAAGTTTGCCGTGAAACATAAATGGGAAGGGTGATCTTTGAGCTGTTGAAGTAATTCCCCAGCTGTAGATACCTTGGATAGCGCGTTCTAGAAACTTGTAAGTTGTGGCATATTCGATCGATTACGGTATCTTTGAGTGGATTGGTCAATTGGCTGGTACGGGGTCTTTCATTTTCAATTGTTTTTTTTGTGGGGAAGTGGCTGTCGAGAAAATACTGATCCTTGCCGTTTCGGATGTATCTTATGATGAGAGTGAAGCACAAATGGGCGCGGTGATTTTCTGACAGTTGGTTAATATTCACTAGAACTGTCTTTCAATTGACTAATTTGCTGTAAAAAAAAAATAAGACTGAAAGGTTGCTATGTCTCAGACGGCCTAGAAACATAATAAGGGGGCACAATCGATAGATTACGGTATCTCTGGGTGGTCTTATCCAAAGGTACCGTAATCAATACCGTAACCTCGGTGTTGTTGCGCAGTTTCCTTGCCTATCTAGAAACGTTGAGAAGTGGCATAGTGGAGAAGAAGTGGAAGAATCAGTGATTACGGTATGTTTGGGCGGTTTGACACAAGATACCGTAACCCTGAGAGTTGCTGCAGATTCCTCTCATAGAGCGGTCCGACCGTCCACCGTTCAATACTAAAATCGATGGGATACCGTATCTCAACCATACCGTAACTGTAAGACTCGTTGCAGATTCCGCGCGGCCGAAGCGCACATGCGCGCTGTGACCGGCCGACTGGACAGCGCGACGCTGCTCAAGATGTACGGCCTGTACAAGGTGGCGACGGTCGGAGGGCCCGGTGAGTGCGGACCCAGCGGTGGTCTTGGTACCTGGTAGTGACGGACTCAACGGCGGTCTTGGTACCTGGTAGTGATGGCTAATCGGGCATCGGGCACTCCTCATTTTGGGTGTTCTCTCATCGATTAGAGATACGAGAGAGCACGCGAATAGAGGAGAGTCGTTTCCATTTTGCCGTCACTAGTACCAAGACCATGCCGATACAAAACTGTTCATTGTGACAATGCTCGTAGGGGAGGGTGTTAATTTTGTGTGCTTCGCACCAGAAAACCGATAGTGATCACATTCGTCAAATCCCCGTTGCTTTTGCAGATCCTATGAAACTCAAACCTTCCCCGATCGGTTCTTCGAATATCCTGCCATGGCATGCCAAAGTGCTCGCCAGTGCTTTAGCTTAATAGTGAAATTTTACAAAATGATAAATAGTGAATAAATATGAATTTCCCCTGACTTTATATAGACTAATCCTCGTCTGTCGTTAGGCATGATAAATATTTTAATTAAAATTATTATTATAATAATTGTTTTCAGATCCGAAGGAGCGTCCGTCGTTCTGGGAACAGAGGGCGCGCGCCAAGTTCCTCGCCTGGGAGGCCGAATCCAAGACGACCAAGAAGTGAGTGCTGTGGTAGCCGGGTACCAGCCTGGTACCATGGTTCCAGATTGGATACATGGCTGGTGCTGGATCTGGTTCGGGTATAGAAGAGAGGTGCTGATAGAATAGTAGCGCTCTCCATTCGGCACACTCGCTGCCTGCTCTGACATGCGAGATAGTGTGCAGAATGGAGAGCGCGCTATGCGTCGATCAGGCTTCCCTCGAAGAGAGTAGCCTCATCAGGAATATTTTGTAGTCGAACAGCATCACTATTATCAACAATTGGGGAAGAGGGATTTTTTTATTCGATCGCCAATTCTCGCTACATTACGTGAGAGTGATTTAGATGAGATATCTTACATTCCTGAATCACGAATCCGGCTGTTGCAGGGAGGCGATGCGCAGCTACGCGGACATCCTGGAGGACGCGAAGGTAGAAATTGCATTTATATTTAATTATATGTTTATTTAAATAAATGTAATTTGTATTCTATGCGTGAATGTATTTTTTAAAAGTTTTATTTTATTAAGTTTAAAATAAATAAATAATAATATTTGTCCATTCTCCAGGTGGACTTCGACCCGACGGCGCACGCGTCTACGAGCGGCGGATTCGGCATGAGGATGAGCAGGCCCATGATGGCACAAGAGGTACGGTAGTTGAATTGAGGAGTACTGTTGTTTTGGGCGCAAGGAGGTCACTTTGATGGCAAAAAAGAGGTACGGTAGGATGCGGGACACGGTAGTTTGGTGCGAGAAGCACGGTTTTTTTTATATTCCTTTCCTTAGCGCTTCATCTCAATTGTTCCACTCTCTCTTTCCTTCTTGTTCTATGCTCCACTGTGTTCGGCTAAGAAGCTCCTCTCTCTTTCCTTCATCTTTTGATTTCAATATTTGATTGTGTATGAGAGGCTCTTCAGCGAGTGCACTCTGATAAGCGTGCAAGGCAGTTGAAGTGCCGAGTGTTATTGATAAGAGCGATAGAGAGAAGTAGAGGGCAGAGGGCTGACTAAACAAGGGCATGTTTGACCAGTGGAGAGAGAGCAAGAGAGGATTGTAGGGATGCCGAATCGAATAGTGCTCTCTCCATTCTGCACACTATCTTACCGATCAGAGAAACGAGAGAGTGTGCAGAATGGAGAGAGTCGGATGCCGAAACACGATCACTATAGGGTGGGGTAGATCGATTGGTCAGTGGACATTATGGAGATGGCAAGTAGAGATACGATTGGTTGAGAGTCTCAAACCTCTTTGAAAATGAATGAGCTGAGAAATGCCTAGATAGCAGACTAGTTAACGAACACACAGTGTGGTACAGACGTGAACCAGCAATGACAGATCGATAGAAAGGAGAGAGCGGAATGGCGATAGAGAGAGTAGAGGGAAGGCCACAGACATACAGTCTCTCCGATTGGCACACTCTCTCGCCGGTCAGACAGGCGAGAGAGTGTGCAGAATAGAGAGAGTAGAAAACCGTCTAACTGACTGACTACGCTAGGGTAGCACACATGCAGGGTGGGAAAGGCGAGCCCCTCCTCATCTCCCACTGGGGTGGGGGAGGAAGGGTCAATGGAGTCAATCGGTGAATACGAGTAGTGACCAATAGAATTTCTGTGCTCCCTTGATCCTCCCCTCACTAGGGATGTAAAGTTTTTTGCTCTCTCCATTCTGCACACATTCTCGTCTGTCTAACCGGAGTGAGAGTGTGGAGAGAGTCGAAAAAACACGAACCGACATCCCTTGCCCCCTTCATTCCTCACTCGTCCACCCGCCCCCATAACTAGCTAGTTGTGCCCCGTCCCCCATCGATTGACTGTGAGAGTATTCGCTGTTTTTGTCGAGAGTTGGAGAGTCATCCGGTGCTCTCTCTAATCTGCACACTGCTTCGGCGGTCAGAGAGATCAGAGAGTGTGCAGAATGGAGAGAGTTGCTGTCCGATCCGGCCAGGTTTCACTCGCCACGAGAGCCACCCCACTACTAGGAATGTCATATTTCGGGGGGGGGGGGGGGGGGGGGGGGTATCTTGCGCCTGTCGGAGAGAGCGGGCGGCGAGAGAGTGTGTGAAATCGAGAAAGCGCTCACCTCTTCCATTCCATCGCTCATATCGTGCGATCCGATCTCTCGCCTCGCCCTTTCCCCCATCTTATCGCGGCGAATCTGCAAGGGGAAAGGGGAAGGTGTTTGTTGTGATTGTGACCCCCTCGGGTTCAAAACACACAGGAGGAGAGGGCGGAGCTGTAGAAGGGGAGGCGAGGAGGAGAGAGGCAGAGGTCACAGTCATTCTGCGCGGCATTTTGGAAGGGGATAGAGCAGTCACGCACAGCTCTTTGCTCCTACTTCTTTTCTATTCTTCTATCTCCATCCGCATTTCCTACCACTCTCATTGGTTTCTGCGCGGGTTCCCTTGTTGGAATTGATTCCGGAATTCCAATAGTCAGAACAAAGGATTTTTCAATCTAATCAAATTCTAATAACCCCTTGTTCAATACGTGAATTCCAATATCTTATTGGAATTCCAATAAGGAATGGACAATCATTTCGAGAGCAAGAGATGAGGGAGAGTGGTCGTTCAACTCCATTATCTTATTGGAATTCCATTAAGATGGCGATTCCAATAAGCGACCGCGTCATTTTCCCCCACTATTGGAAATGAGTGGGGGAGGGGGGTCAATCCCAATAACGTTTCAATTCCAATAAGGGAACCCTACCCAGGATCAGTCTGCTAAGGAAGATTATTTGCGCCTAGCCACTTCTCATATTCTTCTATTTTTCCGTCATGGTCATTCCATTCCTCTTCCTTCATTCGGCGCGTTTGCGGGCCTCTTAAGAGCTCTTCTCGATCATTTGGGCATTCTTGAAGCTGTGATCAGTGAAAAAATGAGTCGAGTGAACTTGTGACGGTGTTTCGGTTTTTGACACTCTTTTTTTCTGTTTCTGTTTGACTTTTAGTTTTTTCTTAGTCTGTTTGACCTGCGAACGAGTGTGCGAAATAGAGAGAGCAAAACCGAAACTACATCTCTAGAGTGAACTACTCGTTCTTAAGTCTCTCTCGGTTTCCAGTTGAGACTAGGCTGTCACGAGTCTTTTCCCCGTCCTCCGTTGTTGTTCTGTCTCGGTCTCTCCCCGATTGTAGCACTTGCGGAAACCCAATGGGAACCCGAGGCCAACATGTGCCTCTAATGGTGATTGAAGAGTAGCTCTCTCCATTCTGCACACTCTCTAATTTTTTTCTGACTGCCGGATAGTGTGCAGAATGGAGAGGAACCGGCATCAATAATCTCCAGTGCATTTATTCTGGCTGCTTGTCACTCTCTTGTTTCAGTGTTTTGACAAAGATAGGCTTTTTTGAACGTACCCAATACCCAATCATATCTACTTTCTAGGAATAAAAAATAATAAGACCACCTCGTCTTCATTTTCTCTGTGAGAGGGGTTCATTTTTTTTTAGAATGCGCATGCAGGCCTTGCCACAGGAGGTTTAGGTCGAGATACGGCCGCTTTTTAGCCAGCCTGGATTTGGTCGGATTGACCCAAACGAGGAAGTCTGTTGCCCTAGTCATGTGAGAATGATGCCTTGTTTATTGCGCCTACTTGAATCCCTTTCCCTCATAATCTCTCTCTCTCTCTTTCTGTCGCTCCGATTGTAGCACTTGCGCATCTCTATTGAGAACTCACTTTTGCATTATCTCTAGTTTTTCTCTGTTTCTCTAACTTTTGTCCACTCTCGAACCGCTGTGAGGCGAACTCGCGGCCAACAAACAGGCACATCTAGCGTATTCATTCTGACCAATTGCTACTATCTTTTTTTTCAATTGTTTGAGATTAAAAACGATTCTACTGTTTAAAAAATACAAGGAGCTGAAAAGGCATCACTCTCTTCCTCCGTGTCCTTTCGCGTTCCACAATCGGGATATCGCAAGAACGCTTTAGAGCGCACCCAATAGTTTCTTTTCAACCGCTTTGTTCGAAATAAGGCCATTTTTACACTCGTATTCACTCTTGAAAATCTCTGGACACATGTAGAAGTGGTTCCTTTGCATGCGCATACCGTCCAGGTCAAATAAGTTCAGGCCGAGGAATACGGCCGCTGTTTTGAGCTTCTGAGCCTGAAAATGGTCGGATTGACCCAAAAGATGAAGCTCTAGTCTGTAGTCATGTGAAAAGGATGCGTGTTTGTTGCGCTCCCACTTGAATACTTGCCCTCATAATCCGTCTTTGGATAACTTCCGCATCTCTCAATATCTACTCTCGTCAAAACATGTTTTCGTACTCTGCTCCACTAATCCATCCTTCTCTCTCACTCACTCTCGTTTCCTTCTTTGTGGTGGATGTGAGTGCACGAGAAATGGCTCTCTGCCTCTCTCTCTCCATTCTGCACACATTTTCCGGGAGTGCGCAGAGGGTGATGAAGCCATTCTCCCCCTTCGCTTCCTCCTTTTTGCTGTGTTGAGACTTTGAACTTGAGAGACTCATCTTGAATACAGCAGGGGGAGGCCCTACGCGAGTATATTTCCCCTCTCTTTTCTCCCTCATATTGCAACAAACATCGGCCTACAGGGATATCAGTGCACGCTCAATGCATTTTCGCGTCACGGGAGATTCTTTGCACGAGGGATGATGTTCGACTGTTATTCTTGTTTCTTGCGATAACCTTGGCTCTACAGGAGTGATCGCTCGCTCGTGATGCAGGTTATTTTTAGTACTAATTTAGCACTGGAGTAACGTCTATCTCATCTGACCCCTCTTCTCGTTTGCAACAGCAGTGAATATTTGTCCTGTGGTCAGGTTCGCTGATCTCTGCCGGCTTCTGGCTTTTCTTCTTTCACCTCTGCCATCTCCTCTGATCACGATGGCTCGTGTGACCTCTCGGCCAACTCAAAAATTTGTGTTCATGCTCTTGTGCCGAAGCCCTTTGCGTTGAAGATTGACAAGTGCACCCCTGGTCTCTTCCTTGTAATGAGTGATACCGCCCCCTCGTCACTCTTCTTCATTCTCGTATCGAATGTATATTCGAGAGAAGGAGTTGGTCTTTCTGTTCATAATTATTGAATCGTATGTGCGCTAGTGAATCCTCCTCGCATTTTTAATGTTGCCGTTTTCTTATTCCTTCTCTCTCCTCCTCCCTCTCCCTTCTCGCCCCTTAGTCCCCTCTTTGTGCATGGACTACATTGGGGTTTCCCTCCTTTTTTCCGACAGCTTTTTGGTCGTCTGACACTCAAAATTACATACTGCTTCGCGACGACCAAAACTCACTCGTGCAAAAGGGGGAACCCAGTCTTTGCCTTCATTTCTTCTTCTTGCAATAAATATTTACCTATACGTCGGCCTTCAGGGATGCACTTTGGCTCGTAACGTTACTCGTGACGTACTCTCCTTCTCCTTCTGTTGTACACAGAGTCTGTTGACGTCGGTGGCTAATTTTTAAAGCAGAAATGGAATCAGCGTTGTCGATTTAGTACACCCTCCAATTTTCGTGAAGATTGGGATATGTGTCCTCAGGCCATTCCCTTGTTAGCATATAGATTCATTGCATCGTCGTAGTTCACGGTTTCAAACATCCCACTAATGTATCGCTGAATATTCTCAGTAATTCAGCCAAGCAGTATTTGCCAATAAAAAAATAACCAAATGCGCATGTGATTATATAAATGATCGTGCGCGATGCCCTGCAGTCAATCCACTTTTGCCTCGTGACGCGCGAGTTTCTTTATTTAGCTGCTTTGAGTTAGTAGAGAAATGACGTTCGCCCGCATCTCCCTCTCCTTCTTCCCTCCAACAACAGAACGCGTTTGATGTACTATGCATGTTCTCTGATCTCTGACCACTATATCTTTGCACCTTACCTCGTATCTTATATTTCTTCAGGGCCATGCGGCAATTGGTTGCTTGAGAAGGTCGTTGGATGAACTGGGTTTCATACTTATGTTAGCTTCAAGGAAGCGGTTTTGCATTTTGAATGCTCTCTGAGCGCAGTACTTTCGCATCTGGCCTCGTATTTTGACCGCTCGTCTGATTTCGCCTCTATCGCTGATTCCTCTCTGGCTCCGTTCTCTGACCCCGGTCACCATTGGGTGCAAGATAGTGATAGTTCACGAAATGATTGGTGCAAGGAGGAAATTGGTTTCACACCTAGCTGATAATTCGAAGTTTCCTTGGTGGGTGATGGATAAGGGATAGTTAGTTGGCATAAATCAAATAATTGTTTATTGCATTATACAATCTGCCATCTCGTTGACCTGTACCTGTGACCTCTCCCCTGCCCCTTCTGACCTCTCCCTGACCCCTCCCCTGACCTATCTATTCCGACCTCCCATCTGACGCTTTTTGGTTTGGTTTCTAATGCTGTGGTTCTTACCGAGTTCTAGACTAGGAAGGATTTGGTCGAACTGGGCATAATTGAAAGATTGTTGCAAGGAAGGAACGAGTTTCACACATAGCCGATATTTCCGAGTTTCCTAGTTGGGCGATAATTGTCTTTCGCGTGTTTAAACCAAATAATCGTATATTGCATTTTATCATCTGCTATCTCGCTCTCATGACCTGTCCTTGTGACCTGCCAATGACTCCTCTCCTGACCTCTCCCTTGTCCCCTGTGACCTCTCCCCCGTGAACTCGCATTGACCTATCCTGACCTGACGTCATCTGACGTTCTCCCCTTCTGCAGGCCTCGTCCGGCGACATGAACGGCAGCGCGGAGCCCACGCCCGACGAGATGGAGTGGCAGGTGGGTGTGATGGATTGGAATAAGTTCGGGTCAAGTCCAATTTGGGATTGACCCCAAAAGTACAGACTCGTCAGGATAGGGGATGTATCATTGTAGAACTGGTGATTTTAGAAGGGCGATTTTAGATTGACCAGGTTCTAGACTAGGAAGGATTTGGTCGAACTGATCATAATTGAAAGATTGGTGCAAGGAAGGAATGAGTTTCACACCTAACTGAAATTTCGGCTTTTCGTAGGAGGGTGATATTGTCCATACATTTTTTACCCGAAATCCCCGCGGTTCTAGTCACTACATATTTAGTGCCTCCACTGTCCTATAACTATATATTTCATACAAACTCTGTTTAGTCACTAAATATTTCGCTCCCCCTCAGTCCTGTCACTACATATTTTTGTTCCATCTGGGATATTGAAAATGTATGAGTTCAATCGCACGGGCGAGAAACTGGTATATGGAATGATTATTACATTTATTAAATGCTATTCATTTGTTTTTATATTAATCATGCTGCTCAGGTGTGGACGGAGGCGGCGAAGAACGACGACGTGGACACGATCAAGCGCATCCTCCAGCTCAACCCCGCCATCATGTGGAAGCGGGAGGAGGACTCGGGGGTGGGTGTTTTGGACTTAACTTTCGACTTAATGTTGGGCATATCTTTCTGTAATGTTGGACTTAGTTGCCTATCCTTTTCTAATGTTTGTTGACCGGAGTTCAGATTGAATAGTGTGGAAAATGTGGAATATATTGCTGATAGGACAATACGAAAAAAGTTGCACGGATCGCTGAATATGAAATAGTCTTCGTACGAGTGGAAAGATGGAAAGAAGAGCTCGAATACGGACGGATGTATGCACTTGAATGAGATAGGAGAGTAATAGTAGGAAGAGTTTTGGAGATGGACGGTGATCGTGCGTGCTACCACATCTTATAGAGAAATTTATGATTTGTGGCGAGCGTGAAAAGGGGAACTGCTGGGGCCTTTGGAAAATATTTTACTCGATTGCTACGAGAAGGAAACATTGCCGAAGATGAGCACTAATTGTAAGGCATTAGTGCAGTGCATGAAACCGGGAACAGCGCATTTGATCAGTGATCTTTTATTGTGGACAACTAGCTGAGAGAGGATCACTGGACAAAAACATTTAAGCATCTGTATTGAGCGTGAAACGGGGAACCACGGTTCCATGTGGATGCCGGTTCTACTGTTTAACATTAATAAGAAACAACCCGATTAAATTATCAAATATGATTACCAGAACATTAATGGCGAGTGTGAAACGGGGAAACACAGGGGGCTAAATTTATAGATTACTAACAATTACATAATTACATTGCAGCTGACGGGGCTGCACTGGTTGCAAGGGCGTTAGTTGTGAGCGGAAAGTGGGGGACCAGGATCTTTTCTAATAAATAAATAAACTATGTAATTAATTAATTATCTAATTAATTCCATTTACAGCTGACCGGCCTGCATTGGGCCGCGGACTCGGGCAGCATGAGCGTGTGCGCCTACCTGCTGAGCGTGCAACCAGGCATGATCCGCGACAAGGACGAGGAGGGCAACCAGCCCCTGCACCTGGGTGAGTACCAGGGGTGGGGTGTGGTAGCCTGGTTCCGAGATGTGGTAGTTTGGTACCGACCCTGGTGCCGTAGACTGAAACCAGTCGCTGCACCTGGAGCTCTGAGCGAGTGGTGCACCGCGGTAGCTCGGGGTGTGACGGAAATAGATGAAAGGGATAGCCGCTACGGTGCTTGGCTTGATAATTCTGAGATTTGTTGAAAGCCGCGGTGAGCAGAGACTGCTCAACCGGCTTGAGTTCGGCAGATATTGAGACTGTGAAATTAGAAACCACCTGGTTGCACCGAACTAGGAAGTCGCTTGAATCTGTTCTCTAGTTTGATAACCCACGATTCCCTTTTAAGTAAGTGAGATATAATATTTGTTGTTTTCTTTTCTCCCTCATTCGACATTTGACTGCTTAACCAGACCGAGCACAGCACATATTGGGACTGTGAAAATAGAAGTCACCTTGCAATTTTTTTTTCGATAAACAGTGCTTGACTGGCTGGCCAACTAGCTTATTTGCTGCAATCTCTGTGTTGTAGCCACCGAAGGCATGTGGGTCTTAAAATAAATAAATATTTATTAAAATTATTTATTTATTGCAGCTGCGCTGTGCGGCTATCCGGACGTGGTGGAACTGCTGCTTCAGGTGGGGTTGATAGATCGTGTTTCATTAATTCTTATTTTTAAATTTTTTTCTATTCTGTCCAGGGGATGTTTATAAGGGAATAACCGTGAGAGTAGAGCGGAGGTCCGTAGATTTTTTTAAAATAAGAAGATAAGGGATTACTTATTGCACTGATTGCACTGATTGTAATGATGGCAAATCGGCATCCGACTCTCCTCAATTCGCTCGGCTCTCTCGCCTCTCTGACCGACGAGAGAGCTGAGCGAAATGAGGAGAGTCTATTCCGATTTGTCATCACTAGTGGCGAGTAAAACGGAAGTCGTAGATTTTTTTTAATTCGAAGATAAGTGATCGGACTGATTGTACTGATTGGACTAATTGGGCTGATTGGACTGATTGTACTGATTGGACAGATTGGACTGATCTCGTCGTGTTTCAGGCGGGCGCCTCCCCGACACTCAAGAACTACGAGAAGGAGAGCGCCATCGACATCGCAGCCACGCCCGCCCTCAAGAGGAGACTGGAGGAGAGGTGAGCAGTAGTGATGGCAAAACGGCTCTTCGTGCCGGCCTTTTCAACGGTGAAGCCGGCTTGAACCAGAGTCGAAGCCGGCTTGCCGAGTCCGTTTTGTCATCACTAGTGAGCAGTATACGGATCACCATTCTCTCCTCGGTAGTGGGCCCCTAGTATATAAGACCCGATTCGTTGGCACGCCCGCCCTCAAGAGGAGACTGGAGGAGAGGTGAGAGGGGAACACGGTCTGATCATTGTCTCTCTCTCCATTCTGCACACTCTGACGAAAGAGTGTGCAGAATGGAGAAACGACGATTTCGAAACTACCTTTTGAATTAGTGAAGCTGAATAGGGATGTAATCTCGGTTCTGGCTCTCTCCATTCTGCACACTCTGACGAAAGAGTGTGCAGATTGGAGAGACGATAACCGAAACGGCCAGATATCGAGTAGGTATGTAGTGGGACACTATTCTAGCATCGGAAATTGAACAGAAGATATTTTATTTAATTAGTTCTATTTTTGTTGTTGACTAGGAAGATATCGGATAACATTGGGGCTGTGAAAATGGAAGTCACCTGGTTGAGAGAAAAAACAGCCATAAGGTGGAGACTGGAGGGAATCATGCTGCAGGATCGAATATTATCAAAGTTCAAAGATCATCTCGTGAATATTTCAGAGCTGCCCAGATCGCCCTCGAGCATCCGGATCAAGTAGAGGAGGATGACGACGACGATGATGATGAGGATGAGGAAGAGGAAGAGATGGATGATGAAGATGAGGAGGAGGCTGAGAAGGCCCAGTAGGTACAGTTCCCCCAATCGATCGATAACCAGATTACGGTTGCTCCGTTACCATCAATCGATACCCGCCGTAGATCGCAGTACCCCCATCCTTTTCTCCTTCCGATAGATGCCGTTGCCTTCCTTCTCCGATTGTTTTGATCGATTGCCGTGTCACTAGCACCCAATCCAATCGATTTCTGTTTCCACTTCCCATCTACAGTATACCATTCTATCGCCTCGCACCACAAGCAATCTGTGTATTGCTTTCGATTGATCTACCCTGTTCTCTCTGTTTGTGATTTGCGCAATAATTAATTATCATGCGATACCGTATTCCACCGTAGCCCATAGCGATCCACAAATCGATCTCCCCCCAAGTTGCGATACCACCATGCTCTCGGTCCCCGTTTTCTCGAATGATCGCTTCCCCATAATTGTTAGGCCCCTAAGTAGTGATGACGAATCGGCATCGACTCTCCTCATTTCGCGTGATCTCTCGTCGAGGCGTGAGAGCATGCGAATTGAGGAGAGTCGGATGCCGATTTGTCATCACTGGCACTAAGATTCTCTCGATTTCCTGTAC